>VDFB02356482.1:0-13955 GCA_007258455.2 Sequoia sempervirens | reverse complement strand
ATCTTCCAACTTGATACAAAGAGGGGTAATAAATTACAATAATAACTGAAAAGAGTAAAGCATGAAAGTACTGGATCCCACAAGCTCTCCAACTAGAAATCTCATCCACATGAACAAGAAGACAACCCAATGGATCAAGGTTCATGTTCCACCCAACCATGTGATAACCGAAGGCTCACCCCTCGTGCAAGGAGATAGTAACAAGGAATTCTAGACAAGACCATCCACCCCTAGACACAGGCTAACTCACACTGACACAACCAAACACATGAACCATAAAACAATAAGGATAACACAAGTACAACTCCAACATCAATGACATTGGTCACATTGCTTCAAGGAATAAAATAGATTAAGTATGATAAGAAGACCAAACACATAAAACCAAATACCAACTATTGTCATAGAAAGAGTGTCATCACATACCTCGACATGGGATATCCTCCAGGAATCTTCGTAGGCTCCGCCCCCCCACTATGGGTTGTCCTGGTGGCCTCTACTGAATCTTGGCACCCATACTCACTCATCCAGAATCAAATACCTCTCATAAGGACAAGATAGATGACCTTTCCATTCCAGGCCTTCTCGTCTCATCCCAAGTCTATACAAGCCCTTGTGTCCATGAGCGAGGCTCAATTATCTTAATTAATGTGAAGAACTACCTAACTTCTAAGTATGTTGTTTTAGTTATCACTTGATTAAACCACCTTTGAAGGTTTCCCATTTTACCTCTTTGGGCTCTGGCCCCTAATAGAAGTCACTCTTTTACTTGACAACATACCAACCAAAACCAATCACCAAGGGAATCCCAAGTGAAAACCAACAAGATAAAACCACTCCAACTCTAGGAGGAACACATAAAGAAAACTCACTCCAAACACTAGACACAACCAAAGTCACAACCCTCTCCAAACACTAGAGGTAACAAAGGTAAAAACCCTCTCCAAACACTAGAGGCAACAAAACCCAAAACCCTCTCCAAACACTGGAGGCAACAAAACATATAAACCACTCTTAATTCAAAGGAGGCACAAAACATCCCCATTCATGAAAACTGGGTTAAAAAATGGATACGTTTAGATGCACTACCCAAGGCAATACAATGGTTGACTAACGTATTACGACAACCCACACAATTAAATGAAAACCCCATCTGGAAGACTTACATAAACAAATCACTCCAAAAGGAACAAACAACTCAATCAAAGAGTTCCCTAGCCTCTAGAAGCAAAAATTAGCACTACCAAAGTACACTCATAAATTTACAATCATAACAATATTGCCCATACAATACCAACAAGAATTCGCTTAAATCAACAATCATAAAAAAATACACGTTCTTTAAATAACTAAAGATGTCTTTCAACATATCGATCTTTTCTCATAAAATAGGAACCAAAGTCCATATATACCTCATATACTTAATCTTTTAACTATTCATATAAGTTCTAAACAATATAATTTTTATGAACCTTATCTATTCCTTGCAATCTGGACAACAACATTCCCCATTCACCATTTAAGGCAATGGAATACAAGAACTTTTTTAATAACATTCTACCAATTATAACAACATCGTAATAAAATAACCCTTTTCTTTACACATATTTAATATCATCAATTTTGTTCTAATTATAATCCATATAACTTAACCATGTACCTAATCCTAACATTTAACAAATCCCTTACAAGAACTTTAAGATTCCATGAAATCAAACAGGTTGTTGTAAACACATTAACCATATTCATTTCAATTACAACCCTAACCCTTAACAAATATTTAATCATTGCACTAACCTTAATTTCCAAAATACAATAGCACTAATTTTAAAATCAAAAAACTTACATACACCTCCCAACTCAAAACACAATTATAACTAAACTATTGTTAGGATTTTCTAAATCCAATTCACCCAATAACACCTCATTTGCAAATACTCAAAAGTAAATAAAATCATGTTGGCAACATTAAGGAATTAACACTAATCTCTTAATTCCTTTTTTCTCATTCATACAAAATAATCGAATCAACTTGCTAGATAAAATCATTTGATTAAAATAAATCAATCCTATTTCATCTTTAATAATAAATAATCAACTTAAATTTATCTATATTTACATACACATATATTAAATATGTATATATAAGTATATACTTAATGCATATACAAATTTATATATATATTTCAATATATAATTATCATTTAAATATAACCATTTAAACTCAATTAATTAATTTATTTAAAAATACATAAAACATATATATATACATTATATATATAAATAATTAATAAACAATTTTATTTAAATATTAATAAAATATATATACGTATAATATATATTATATATATTATATATTTATTATATATAATATATATATATTATTTTTATATATATAATTTATTAATAATAAATAAAAATTAAAAAAATAAATAAATAAAAGCCCACATATTGGGCCAAGTGGCTCCTCCCAATGGAGAGGTAGGTTACCCACATAGCGCCCCCATATGGGGTAAAGTGCTGTAAGGGCCAAGATTTCTGGAGGCAGCCACACTACCTCCATAGCACCTCCCCATGGGGCGACCGTGGCCTCCCCTTAATACAAAAATAATATTTTATTTTATTTTATTCTTTACATAATGCATATTTTGTTGTAAAAAAAACACAGACCCAGGAAAAAACAGAGGACAGAGGGAAAAACTCTATTTCTAGGCTTTTTTTCAACAAAAGAATAAATAAATAAAATCTGGGTAACAATTTAAAAAAAAAAAATGAAATTCCTAGATTGAAACTCAATACAAAACTATATATCATATATATATATATATATGCATCTATAGTTGTAGACTATATATATGCTTATATACATAAAAATTTCTACTGTTTAACAATGAAGTTGTGCAATTTTTTTTCCTTGAAACAAAATACAGAGCCAAATCATTTGCAAGCACAAATTCTAATTTGCTAGTTATAACATAAATTTTTTTGTGCAACTTCTAATAATTTTTTGAGGTTTGAATTATTTTCTCTATTTTCTTTCCCATGATTTCAACAAAAGTTTGCAAGTTTTGAAACAAATTTACATGGGTTTTCATTGAAATTCAAACAACATTTTGAAGATTGTTCCAACAGCATAAAGAAATTTGAAACTCTTTCAAAATGAAAAAATATAAATCAAAAGAAGAACTTGGTTTTTTCTCCAAAGCTTGAAGGATTCAAATGGTGCTTCCAAATATTTTTCCAGCGCATCCAAGAAATTTCAACCTTCTTCAAATCCAAGCAAAGCCACAGCAAAAACTCTCTACCAAATTGAAAAAAATGAAAAATATATGAAATTGAATTTGCTCAAATAGAGTTTTCCCCAAATTTAGTCAAACCCCTAAAATATCCCATCTACCAAATTTATTGCAATTTTGGGGATATTTCCATTTCTTTTAAAATTTTAAAAAAATTACTTTCCAATTGAAATTTCATGCATTTAAAAATTTCTCTTAAACAAAAGAATTCAAATTTTTGTAAAGAAGTTATTTTATCTATAATTTTCAAAAAGTGAAATTTAAAACACATTTTCATTTTTATATTATTTTAACTCTAAATATCCAAACATGATTTCCTTTTTTATTTTAATTTAAATCTTAATATCCAATAATGCCAAAACAATTAACTTAATTTAACTTATCACCATTAACTTAATTAATCAATAAACTAAATCTAATCCAAGATTAGATTATTTTATTAATTAAATTAAATTAATCAATAAAATAACTAACATTTCAACATTGCAACCAGATATATTTAATCACCATTTTAACTACACAAGCCATTTAATAACCTTATAATATGAAATTAAATAAATAACCAAGGAGGAATGGACCATATTAAAACAACTAAACCCGACAACAACCCGACAAAACACTATGACTAGGGTGATGACTTGGCATGGAAAATCTAATTACTATCTCCCAATCGATTACTGTTGGTCAATGGACACGCTCAAACCTATGAAATCAGGTGGAGTCAATGTCCTATACCTATCAACCTGCGAACAAAGAGTATATCGAACATGCATATATATATGATAATAAACACACCATGAAGAGGAAATTGTGGAATCATAGGGCACTCGCAAGTGAGTGATGCGATCTCATCCCCTTCACCAATACACTCATCATAGATTGACAGTTCCATCATAAACAAATATCTCATGCAATAATGTGTTACAATAACTAATCATCATTACACCAAATTAAAACATGTCAAATAAAGCATTAGATAAGATACATCACATCACACAAATAGACTATCACTCTATAAACAACGATCAAATAACACACACATGATAAAGTATCTTGAGAACCAAAAAGCACATCTAAGCAAACAAGGACATATTGTACAGCCCGAAAGCAAAATGGAGGGGTATTACGTGCACTATTTCAAAGTAAATTTCTTGGGATTTGATAATTTAAATGAAATGTATGAAGAAGATGTTGAATTCAAAGAAGCCTAAGCTGCTTGTAAAAATCCTTTGAACCAAGATAAAAATTCATGGATGGATTATATGATATAGGAAGGATTTTTATTCAAAGGGAGTCAATTATGTGTTCCAAAATGTTCCATGAGAGACAACCTATTGTAGGAAGAACACAGTGGATGCCTTGCAAGATATTTTGGGCAAGACAAAAAATTTGCTCAATTAAGTCCTTTTTATTTTTTGCTAGGTATGTAAGTTGATGTGAAGAATTTTATTGCAAGATGTAGGATTTTCCAATATTCCAAAGGAAGAAGCTAGAACACTAGGTTATAGAAACCATTTCCAATCCCAAATAAGACCATGGGACTCTACAAGTATATATTTTGTATTGGGTTTTCCTAAAACAAAAAGGGTTAATGACTCAATTTTAGTTTTCGTAGATAGATTTTCAAAGATGGATCACTTTATACCATGTTTTAAGACAAGTGATGCAACTAATGTGGAAAATTTCTTTTTCAAAGATGTTGTGAGGTTACATGGACTTCCCAAAAGCATAGATTTAGACAAGGATACCAAATTTGTGGGACATTTTTAGAGAACTTTACGGAGAAAGTTAGGAACTAGTCTCAACTTCAGCTCAACATAGCACCCACATATTGATGGGAAAATAGAGGGAGTAAATAGGAGTTTGGGGAATATTTTAAGAAGTCTAAGTAGTGAAAATCCCAAGCAATGGGATCATGTATTACCTCAGGCAGAGTTTACTTACAATGACTCACCAAACGGAAGTACATAATTAAGTCCATTTCAGATCATGTATGGAATACATCCAAGAGGATTTTATGGGTTGAGAGACTTAGGAAAATAAGAGATAATGAGTGTTGAAGGTGAAGTATATCCATGCAGGAATTTCATAAACATGTGAAGAATAAATTATAGGAAAGTAACAACATGTATAAGCAAAGCACAAATTTAAAACAAAAAATAATAGAATTTTCAAATTGGTGATCTAGTATTGGCATATCTCAAAAGAGAAAGGTTTCCAAAGAGAGAATATGATAAGTTGAGGCTTAAAAAGATTGGATCTTGCAAAATTGTGAGGAAGTTTTCTTCAAATGCATATGAAATTACACTTCCACCTAACATTGGAATTTATCCAATTTTTAATGTTGCAAATTTGTACCCTTGCAAGGAAAGTAAAACTGAGGAATCAACAGATACATCCAAAGTTCAAAAAGAACATATAATTCATTGGGAGAAATAGTTTTCTATAGTTTAACCCTTGTATATTGAGTAGGTTTTAGAAGAAAAGAAGGTTAAAAAGACAAGAGGTGAATAATTTTTTAGTATTTAGTTAAATGGAAAGGTCCAGTTGAAGATGCTATATGGATGACAACTTTAGACATAACCAAGTATGGTGGTAGTATTGATGAACACATGGATATGATTCTATGAAGAAGTCTTTCTTCTTGGGTAGTCTGATGCAGGTACATCATATTTTTTTGGTTTTATTCTAATATTTCTAGATGAAATAATGAGAGGTTGTAAGTTCCTTACAATCCTATAAATCAGTTTGTTTCAAGCAGAAGATATGAAATTAGAGGAATTGTGGGGATTGTCATTTTGGTTTTCTAAATAGAATAATTTTTTTTGGATTAGTTTTAGGCTTCGCTTAGCCGATTATTCAATATAAAATATAGGTGATATCGTATCTTAAAGACAAGGATAGTTCTTGTGTCATGCCGTCATGCCCATAATTTTACACGAGAAAATCCCAATAATTTTTTTTGTGTTTTATGTAATATTACCAATAACAGTGATTATTACCAAAGTTATCTATCAATACTAATATTTACGCATGGATAGATTTTCGTTTACTAGTAGCATTATAATAGATTTTTCCCCATGAGAATTACTCCGTACAAGTTTGTGTAGCTCACCATTTACTCCAACCACTCATTATACTTTCACTTCTATTCCCTGTTACTATGTTACCATTTTACTAAAGCAATAGTTTCAATATTTACAAACAAATCTATGTTGATAGTTACTTTTCCTTTGTCTCAAATGTTGTTACTATTTACTTTAAAATTTACTTTGAATTATCATATTACTAGCATACATATATTAAATATTAATATATATAAAATACGCCAAGAGTTATCATTTTTATTGAGTGCTTCTACATTGGAGCTCAACAAATTATATATATATATATATATATACACACACTTAATATATATATATACACACTAAAAATCTATAAGACATATAATCATTGTTAAAGTGTATGACTCATGAACTTTTTTTGCAACATCTTCCATTATCATTATTTCTAGTTCTTCAACATCATCAATCATTAAGCTTCTTTGACCATCTTATTGCAATAAAAAAAACTCATTTGACCTTACAAGGTAGTTGGGATTTCAACTATGATTTCTGATTCATTCTATAAATCTCCCATTTTAAATTTGATTATTTGCTAAAAATAAAAGAACCCTATTTGAACCCTAACCCTAATATAATCTTAATTCCAATTTAATTATAAGTCTATTTGAACCATAACCTCAACCCCAAATGAATGCTAATCATAAACCTAATCCCAACCCTAACCTTAATCCAAATTCTAAACTTTATCTTACAAGACTAATTGTAACCATAATTGTATTTGAACCATAACCATAACCTTAACCTTAATTGAATCTTAACCCTAACCTTTAAATAATATTAACAATCATGATTTAATATTGATAAACATGATTTACATATGAGTTTTTATGTTATACTTATTATTAAATTTACAAGTGAAATAAGAATGTAATCATGCTTAATGACCATAATATAATAAACAATGTAAATCCTTAATAGATTTATAGTCCTATAGTCACTAATAACATAATATGAATTTGGGTTTTATAGTTAATGTTTAATGCTAGCTACAAAGGAGTGATTTATTAAATAAAGATTATAAAAAAAACTAATATATTTGATTGGAGAAAAATCATAATAGCAAACCCCAACTCATAGTTATTAAGATCCTATGCCATAATCACAAATTTATTTGTTGCTAGTAAAACCATTAAATTTTAATCTTGTGATCATGATATCTTTGTGAAATAATACCTTATTGTCCTATTTGAGAATAATTACACCCATAATATTATTGACTCTCTTTTTATGCTTATAATTTTTTTAATAACTATTTTTTTGAATTTAACATGTGTAGTTTTCATTATTTTTCAAGCATATTTTTATAAATATTTATGATTGTGCAAAAGGTTCTTTCTTGTGAATTGAATTGACATCCTCAATTCCCACACATTCTAACTTTGTATAATAAACATCATATTCTACAACAATCCATTTTATCAAATGAATATAAAATATTTAAATATAAGTGCTTATTGCATATTGCATAGGAAAATGAGAGTAAAATCAAAGATATCTACTTGAGATGTTAAAATAGGAGAGTGCCTCTTCAAAAAAATTAAAATATTATCCTTATGTATTATATATTACTATTTTATACTATAATATTATTATTAATGATATTTAAAATATTATTTCATATTATTATATTATATTTTTATATTATATTATATTATATTATTAGCTTTCACAAAAAAATAAAATTGAATTTATATTCTCTTTAAATAGAAATTATGAAACTTATTATTTTACATTGTTTTCTGTTTATTTATTTCTTCCAGTTTCATAAATCAAATTTAAACTATATTAAACAATGAGCCATTATCATAAGACTTGAACAAACATAAAAAATTCATCATAAACAATATTTTTGTTATCTGAATCTTAAAAGAGAATTTTTTCTTTCTAAAAAACCAAGCTGTTACCAATTTTAAACATGGAGAAAAAATAATTGAGATTTGATGGACAATTTTAATTGTGAACAAAAAATTTAAAATCATGCCCACATAAGATTACATTTTCCTTCTAAATTTTTATGTGAAACATTAAGAAAGGACCATAAAATAACATGATAAGTCCATCTAAAAATTACTTGCTATTTTTTCTAAGCAGTAACCGCATAAAAAATTTTAAGTATGCCTCTACATGAGACCTTGTCAAGCTGCAATTCTATTAACCATTTATATGAATCAAAATATGAGAGAAATTTATTAGAAACATATGGTGGATAGTCTAACCACGTAGATGTTTAGATGCTCATGGAATTTATGATCTCAAGCTTATTGCAATTCTTTTTAGTGTTTCAAGACATATTTACTCGTTGCTTACACCTTTTCTAAATTTGAGATTTATTTTGATAATGATTGCCTACAAAATCAAGCTCCCTCCATTGTCCCCACATAGTGCAGCTCCTCTTTCCTCTTTCTTTTTTTTAGTTTTGGGACCAAAACAATATAATTCTATGACATTTGAATATTTACCATATTAATTAAAAAATTCTATAGGCTCGACATTTGGTGTCACTATCAGAATTAATACGTTTGTATGCAGAATAAAAAAAACATAGAAATAATTTCCTTTACAATAATGTCATCGGAACTTCCAGGGTCCTTGCCATGGAGATACTTCTCGAGTGTTCCATTGGGAACATAGTCATAAACAACACACATTTCTTAGTTCTGATCATAGTAGCCTATGAGGGATTCTTAATTAAATCCACCATTTTGTTCAAATATTTGGCCATGGAAATAACCATAAATGCCCGAGTATTGCATTATGAGCAAAGAAAAATACCTGGAGTCCCAAATCTATCTTGTTGATCTCAAAGAGCTATAAAATTCAAAAGCAGCACAAACCAGTAGCCCCAGATCAAAACATGGAGTTTGAAAACTTTCAAGCAAGTGCAATTGGCGAAATGGATATCTGTGAATGCACAAGTGAAAGAAGTGAACTGTTTTCTTCAAATGAACATTACAATAATATCTACTCTAATGTATGTAATTATAAATAGCAGGAAAGAAACAAAGCCTGTGTAAAAACTAGAAGATGAGGAATTCAATGCACACTGCATCTAATTTCTTTATGGCACTCTTGCACTCCACTATAAACTATGATGACTCTTCCGCTGCCATCAGTTACACAATGTAATAAACTTCCACTCTCATCATGAGACTCTTCAGCTTCTGTCGGTTATGAGCCGCTGCATGCCAAACATCTGATCTGCCACTGTGAAACTTTTCAGCTTCTTCTTGTTCGCCATCATGACAGCCAGTAAGGACATCAACTTTTTTGAAAAAGGGTTAATGTTTACGGAGAAACATTCTTCCTTCTACAACTGAATATGCCTCTCGGTGTAAAGATTAAAACATGGAGCTTGGAAACTTTCAAGCAAATGCAATTGCCGAAATGGATATTTGTGAATGCACAAGTGAAAGAAGTGAACTGTTTTCTTCAAACGAACATTCCAATAATATCTACTCTAATGTATGTAATTATAAATAGTAGGAAAGAAACAAAGCTTGCGTAGAAACTAGAAGATGATCAGTAAACCTGCGTAGAAACAAGAAGATGAGGAATTCAATGCACACTACATCTAATTTCTTTATGGCACTCTTGTACTCCACTATAAATTGTGATGACTCTTCCGCTACCATCAGTTACACAATGTAATAAACTTCCACTCTCATCATGAGACTCTTAACTTCTGTCGGTTATGAGCTACTACCTGCCAAACATCTAATCTACCACCGTGAAACTTTTCCGCTTCTTCTTGTTCACCATCATGACAGCCAGCAAGGATGTCAACTTTTTTGAAAAAGGGTTAATGTTTACGGAGAAACATTCTTCCTTCTACAACTGAATATGCCTCTAGGCATAAAGAACAAAACATGGAGCTTGGAAACTTTCAAGCAAATACAATTGGCGAAATGGATATCTATGAATGCACAAGTGAAAGAAGTGAACTATTTTCTTCAAACAAACATTACAATAATATCTACTCTAATGTATGTAATTATAAATAGCAGGAAAGAAACAAAGCCTACGTAGAAACCAGAAGATGAGGAATTCAATGCACACTACATCTAATTTCTTTATGGCACTCTTGCACTCCACTATAAACTATGATGACTCTTCCGCTGCCATCAGTTACACAATGTAATAAACGTCCACTCTCATCATGAGACTCTTTAGCTTCTGTCGGTTATGAGCCACTGCCTGCCAAACATCTAATCTGCCACCATGAAACTTTTTAGCTTCTTCTTGTTCGCCATCATGATAGCCAGCAAGGACATCAACTTTTTTTAAAAAGGGTTAATGTTTACGGAGAAACATTCTTCCTTCTACAACTGAATATGCCTCTCTGTGTAAAGATCAAAACATGGAGCTTGGAAACTTTCAAGTAAATGCAATTGGTGAAATGGATATATGTGAATGCACAAGTGAAAGAAGTGAACTGTTTTCTTCAAACGAACATTACAATAATATCTACTCTAATGTATCTAATTATAAATAGCAGGAAAGAAACAAAGCCTACGTAGAAACTAGAAGATGAGGAATTCAATGCACACTGTATCTAATTTCTTTATGGTACTCTTGCACTCCACTATAAACTGTGATGACTCTTCCACTACCATTAGTTACACAATGTAATAAACTTCCAGTCTCATCATGAGACTCTTCAGCTTCTGTCGGTTATGAGCCGTTGCCTGCCAAACATCTGATCTACCACCGTGAAACTTTTCAGCTTCTTCTTGTTCGCCATCATGACAGCCAGCAAGGACGTCAACATTTTTGAAAAAGGGTTAATGTTTACAGAGAAACATTCTTCCTTCTACAACTGAATATGCCTCTTGGCATAAAGATCGAAACATGGAGCTTGGAAACTTTCAAGCAAATGCAATTGGAAAAATGGATATCTGTAAATGCACAAGTGACAGAAGCGAACTGTTTTCTTCAAACAAACATTACAATAATATCTACTCTAATATATGTAATTATAAATAGCATGAAAGAAACAAAGCCTACGTAGAAACCAGAAGATGAGGAATTCAATGCACACTGCATCTAATTTCTTTATGGCACTCTTGCACTCCACTATAAACTGTGATGACTCTTCCGCTGCCATTAGTTACACAATGTAATAAACTTCCACTCTCATCATGAGACTCTTCAACTTCTATCAGTTATGAGTCGCTGCCTGCCAAACATCTGATCTGCCACCATGAAACTTTTCAGCTTCTTCTTGTTCGCCATCATGACAGCCAGCAAGGACATCAACTTTTTTGAAAAAGGGTTAATGTTTATGGAGAAACATTCTTCCTTCTACAGCTAAATACGCCTCTCGGCGTAATTATATATATAATTTAAAAGGAGTATTATTATTATTTAACACATTAGATTAATAAAATTATCAAATTGCTCACTATTATTATCTAATATAAGAACCATTATTAAGGCCATTTATTCCAAGCAATGCTCCCACCAGCGAGTAGTACGTAGCTCTGTATCTTTATTTTTCCTTAACAATTATAGCAATGGAAAAAATAGACACATTTTAAGGACTTTTTGGAGCAGATCAGTTAAAAGGAGTAGTACACAAGGAACAAGATTGATATAAAGTTATTTTGTGGTGTTTGATTACATAGTTGTTAAATAAGAAAATTTTATACAAAAGAAAATAATAGTTTCAACATTGAACGATTCTTATGCATAGAGAAATATTGTCTCTATTGTTTTTAAAATGGGTGAAATCAACATTTGAATTGAAAGTCTTGTTGTTGTAACTACTTAATCCTGTACACTTATACCTCGATTAGATAACAATAACCTACTCTACGAGGTGATGTTATCTTATTGCAAATAAGGTTTCCCTTTCTTTTCTTATATTTTTTTATCGGTCCAAAAGCTAAATCTATCCTAAAACTAAATATATTCACCCACCATCATAAATCAAGCACTAGAATATCACCTTTTTTTATCATAAATGAGTTCGTTCAAATTTTAAATACTTCAGCTGCACATGTTTAACCATGCAACCTATTGAATTTCCTCACATTAATTGATCATCCATATCATCTCCTTACCACACTCTCTCTCTAACACTGGATGAGACTTTCAATAGGGATTGAATTTATTCGAATTGAATGGGATGCGTAGACGAAGAACTCACGCAGCTGACAACAATGGATACCCTGACCAAAATTTAAACCATCCACTATGATTTGAATTATTTGACTCTGGCAGTCATTCATACGCCCAGAAGACCAATGCTGCCCATGCTAAGCATTAATAGCTGGATGAGGTGCCCACAAAACCTTCCTCTCATTTTTTGCATAGGTAGCCTAGGAAACTAACTCACTTATCACAACGAATAGTTTGATGGCTCGATCCTATAACCCACATTCGTAAGGAATTGAAACCTACGAAGCCCGGAGGATCTCTATACCCTTATCTACACCCACACTCATAGTCTCCTCTACTACACTTAGATTTTTTCACTTTG
Source organism: Sequoia sempervirens (assembly GCA_007258455.2). Classification (NCBI taxonomy): domain Eukaryota; kingdom Viridiplantae; phylum Streptophyta; class Pinopsida; order Cupressales; family Cupressaceae; genus Sequoia; species Sequoia sempervirens. The sequence continues at coordinate 1,053 of VDFB02356482.1, read as the reverse complement.
AGCTGATTCAACAACCTAATGCTTGTAGTTTTTGAACTGGCTATTATGTTCAGGTCATCTTTTATTATAAATGTATTGTCTCTCAAATAACTCTGCTACTTCCTCCATCCATATCTTGGCTACTGCTTCGATAGGGTTTTGGGGGGAATGCTACAAGGTAGCTCAGAGCAAGCCCACATGCACAGATTTCATTAGGAGTGGTGCTAACAAAGTGTGTAACACATTTATGGGGATGAAATTTTCTAATGATCTTTTAGGACCATCAATCAAAAGATTTTGCCAAGATCTTTTTGACACCAGTTTTGGTTCTAGCAGCTTAGATTTGTCACCATTAATGTAGTGTGTGGGAGGCCTTTCCTAGAGCAACATATAGATTGGTAATAGAGTCAACTTCCTTAGAGCTTCCTGATGCTGAGAGAGATTTAATCACCGTTCCTAGTGGCATAGTGGGAAAAATCAAAATAAAGTCCACGACATCCTTTTCAGCCGACATAAATTATTTTCCCATTTTTCTTGTAAACAAAAGCCTCACACTCAGGTTTTGAGAATTATTGTTTGCCATTTTTGTTTCTTCTCTGGTTTGCACAAGGGCATAGGGTAAGCTTCTTTTTTCTTTTTTCTTGTTTTGCTTTGGCCAGAGAGGTTCGTGTACCATGACTAACACTAGGATGCCTAATGTATCTATTTTTGGAAAGTATAATATTGTTTAGTTTATTTATAGCCTCAATATGTAGACTTTTATTTACAAAATGTAGTATTTTTACTATAGGCCATGTTGGAATTATTTGTGCTAAAATTTATATATTTGAAGCTACTTAATTTCTTTGGTACTAGTTTTTTTAGATATGGATTATGAATAGAATTGAGGAAATTTTACATGTGATGTATCAAGGACTAAAAATTTGTGCATATTCAAATGCAAGCATTATAAAATACACATCTATTCAAGACAGATGATGAGAAACTTATGCAAGATTTAAACTATATATTTTCATTAAAATAGATTCTTTGCAAAACAATTGCCTCAAAGGTTAATGACTACTATTTCTCACA
>VDFB02356481.1:0-26886 GCA_007258455.2 Sequoia sempervirens | reverse complement strand
TCAAGTAGAGTTATAGCAAGAAGATCAAGAGTCATACCTTCCAAGTTGGGGAACTTGTGCTCAAGGAGAACCAGAAGAATGTTCCAAATCTGGATAGTAAGGGAAAGTTTGAGCCCAATTGGTTGGGACCCTTCATCATCATAGAGAGCTATAAGTTAGGGGAATATCAGTTATCAACACCCAAAGGGGAACCTCTGTAGGAGCCCATGAATAGCTCCCATCTCAAAAAATTTTATGACTAGTCTTTTGGGATATAAAACCAAAAAATACAAAAAAAATGAGAAAATGTACTGAAAAAATGGTCACCCTAATGAAAACCTAGCAAACGGGCATCTTGGTGACAACAAAAAAATCAAAAAACACAAAATTCCAAAAAAATCAAAAAAAGGATTAAAAATAGTAAAGACAAAAATCGTCCTCTAGTGAAAACCACTTCGGTGGCACTTTGGGAAAGTACCTTGGTGAAAACCTAGAAAACAAGTGCCTTGTGTAAATAAGCACCTTCCATCCACCAGGATCTCCATAATTCATTTTGCATCATCCATCCACCCATCCATCATCCATAGCCTTCCATATCTCCATCCATCACTTGTTCACATCTGCATCATAGCTTGGTCTTGTGTTCGTGTCATGATCCCTCCTAGAACTACTCGACCCATTCTTAAGGTCAGTTTGTCCTGCCTATATTGCAATAGTCTATTGCATCACGTTGGGGGCATGTTCTCATCGGATAGGATTCATGTATATTCTTGAAGTCCCTAAAACAGAAAATCCAAAAACATCAAAAAATTTAGAAAATCCAAAAACATTCATAAAATCAAAAAACACAAAAACATTCAAAACATATCAAAATCCAAACATAGGTCATAAAGTCAGTCAAAAAGTCAAAAACAGAATCATCTTATTGAACTACATGTCTCTAAGCTCTGAACATAGGCAAGGTTGATCTTTGATCATCCCCCGAGACACTTAGGTTAGTCCTTTAGGAGTCCGTCACAATAAACTGGCAATCCATTTGTTCATATCTCATCAATAATCAAGTTTGTGTAAGTCAAACTACGTGGTCTCTACGTGTATAATGTAGGCAAGGCTAATCTTTGATCAGCCCCTGAGGCCCCTAAGATAGGCCTTTAGGTTACTCTCTTGGTCAAAATCTCAGAAAACCCTAAAAACATTAGAAAAATCAAAAATCAAAACATTTGTAAAATAACAAAAATACCAAAAACAGCCTCAAAACATTTTAAAAACTTCAAAACCATCCAAATATTTGAAAAAATCCATCCATCCCATCTCGCTCTCACCCATAATAAATCAATCATCACCTTCATCCTTTGGTGAAATAGTTGGAAACAAGTCTAGTAGTTCTAAAGTGAAAACTAAAACATCAAGGTCTCAAGTCTAGGTCAGTAAGTAAACAAGTTGGTCAACTCTTTGTTTCAATAGTCTATCATCCAATCATTACCAAATCAATCATCTAATAACATCATGTCCTAGGATGCATCCTTCCTACAATGGACATCAACATCAGGCATCATCGTAGTTTAGTCTTGGCTAGCGGTATTAAAGAACATTAGCTTGTTTGTTTACTTTATCTTTGTCTTTTGCCTTATCTTATTGCACTCATTTCGATGACCTCTCGATGATGTCCAAACAAAAGGATTTAGAGAGAAAGGAATGGGGCAATGATCATTATCTTTTTATCTGTTGTGCTTGTTGGATATTCTTGTAATATAACCTTGGTCATGCGTACTTTTGTTAGGTGTAGGGAGGATGTTTTAAGTGTCTTGTTGACCACATAGGAAGGATTTCCTCTATGTTTGGGTCCAATATATTTGGAATATCTAAACTGCATTTTGAATGAGGTTTTGTATGTCAGGTGTGAACAGGAGTACTCCTATCTGATTGTCAATTCAAAGTCCATCACACTAGGTACAACGCCATCCTGGTTCTTTATACCTTGATGCATTGTGCCTATGTGTATTATCAAACATAAGGTAAATAGCCCTTTTAAAAGTCCCAATTCATAGTAAGCAAATCATCATCATCATCATCATCATCATCATCATCTATAATAGGTTGACTTGTTGGATAATCTTATTTCTTCTTCCTTCTCTCCACGCTAACATGGTACCATGACAATTAATCAAAATCATCGCTATTGCATCCATCCTACATCCACAAACCATCAGCGTAATGCATAACATATCATGTAGAAAAAATTGATCATCTCACATGCATTGCATTTCATCATTGCATAATATAGATTGGTTATTTTAAGCATCTCATAAACCATACATTTACATCCATTACATAATCAAATAAACATCACATATACATCATACCATCCATTTGCATCATCATATAAGCATTATCATACCATATGCATCATAACATGTCATCACATAGGTATCATTATTAAATACATCATCACATAGGCATCATTATAAAAGCATCATCACATCATATCATGTCCATAAACATGCCATCCATATACGCATCATACATAAGAAATATATTGAAAAAGAAAAGAATATGTCATTGCATCTCATACATTCATCATCATCCATCAGTGCATAATATAGATATGTTAGTCTAAACATTTTAAAGCATTTGCATCATCCATACATCATCATAAAAAGTACATAGAAAAGATATTGAAAAAGGAATGCATCCATAAATCACTGCATCATAGAGAAACATACATCGCATTACATCACATAGAAAAAAATCATACATGCATCACATAGGATAGAGCCATTGCATCAAATATAGAACAACACATATAGAAAATAAGATACATCCATCCATTATGCATAAATACATCGGATCGAACCATATCATTTCATATATCATCAAAATAATAATACAGTCATGGTACATGGATTAGGATCAAGTGTGTATATCAATCAATATAATACAATCTCCCATGGGGCTATCAAAAACAAGCCCATGGATCTCAAAGGAATAGTGTCTATGATAAAAAAAAAATGAGCTAGCCCTGCTGGTTGCTCCCCTCACCACCCTGCCTCTCCCCGTGATCCTCTGGAGGCCTATATCCAGTCTGCTATGAATAATTTGGAACTCATGCTACTCAAGGAATTTCTTGGTGATAATGCACCTGATAGTACTCACCCTCTCGTATGGCCTCTCAGTATGCCCACATAGACACTATGCTCCTAGAGGAAGATGTATCCATACTCTCTAGTTGTTGTCGACATCCCATCTCCTGCGTTGCATGCAGCTCGGTGGCCTACCACTGTTGGATGGCCTGATCTCACTAAATTGTCAAGGCCAGGACCTGTTGTCTCGCCTAGTACCTCTCTGCAGTAAGCACCTATATCTAAGCCTGTAACTACAAAATATGATTGTCCCTTGGGTCTGGCTACGGCGGTGACTGGACTGGTGGTTGGTCCTAATGACCATCTCTCAATGGGTCTTGCTGCCTTTCCTAGTCCTACTGACCATCCCTAGGCTAATCTTGATGCCTATCTCTACAAGCATCCCTCTGATTGCTATGTTGCTCAGGCTACTACTTTGGCTGTCATAGAGGTGATCCACCTCCTCCTTTGCCTCCTCCTCTTCACCCATCTCCATCTCTGTCACCATCCATGTCTCCTCTACCTCCTCACCCCTACCCCTACCCTATTGATCAACCTTTTGGTCTCCTATACAGTATTTGTGCATCAGGAACTGTCAATCTCGCCGAAGGATGAAACCAATCTATGTATGCTTGTCTAACCCCAACATCTATCGGCCTTTGATCGTATGTCCATGGTCTAGCCACCAGTTGTCAAAAACTATCAACTGCATCATCGGCTGGAATCGGTCGGCCCTAGATGGTCTCCCTCATAGTACATGCAAAGATGGCCACATACTGGTCATCGGGATGGTCCTATGCATCCCCAAATTGTCGAGCAACCCAGTCCAGAAAATAATGCTCTATCATCATGTGCTCTTTTCCCTGCATCAATTGATCCTACTTGGCAAGGAAAGAGTTGTTGCATGTCATCGTACTAGGTGGGCATGTCGAGCCAAGGCCTCCAAGTAAAAACTATCATCTTGTTGATGCCCCTCTGCCAATGACAGATGTTGGATGCCCCTATATGCATAAATGACAGTCCACCCTTGTATCTCCAAACAATTGGGTCATCTAGCTCCATGTCGACCAGTGTGACTCGTGGGTGAAGCACTGCAATGTGCTCTAGGCCTAGATGTGCAATAATGTAACTCCTTCCCTAATAGCCCTGCTATTGCAATATGCAAACTCATGAAGATCATGGTAGAGGGAGGCCAGCATCACTGGCCCCTAGGAAAATCACTCTCTATTGAAGCATCCACTCCCAGGAAAGACCCCATCTCAGGCTAAAATATCAGTCATGCTGATCTAGTGCCACAAGTCCTGAAATGATAGCAACTACAATCAATCAGAAAGATGATACCTAACCTTTGTACCGCTTTAGCTCGATCTATCCCTCTGAAAAAATGATCTCATCTAGGCCCATGACATCATAGCAAGCCTTTATCCCAGTATCCACATCATAGATGACTTGCTCTTCATGGATAGGCAAACAAAGAATACGCCACACATCCTCCAGGGTCACTATTGCCTCAGCTGTAGGGAAGTGAAATGAGGATGTCTCACTGTGTCAGTGCTCCGCCAATGCTGTCATCATGCCAAGGTGTGTCTAGATGGTCAGGACATATGCAACGTACCAGAGTCCAATTGCTCCCAAGTGCTCCTAGAGTAGCTCATGCAAAGGGGGATCCTAAGTCAATCTAATCAGAATCAAGGACATGTGCTCTCATGAATGGACTGGCTCCATGTCCTCCTACATCAGAAAATTCACCGCATCAAGTTTCATAAAAAATTAAGATCATTCTTGGCGTTTGTGTGCCTAAAACAGCAAATGCATATTTGCAATTGTGATGTTGTTTGGAAGCTCCAAACTACGTCACTGGAGACCAAAAAGTCCCAAACTCCACCGCCATGGTGCACTTTGACCACGTGCTAATTTGACCCCTAAGCCTAAATTGTAAACAAGATCGTCATGGCACTATTCACAAATGCGACAGACTTTGAAGCTAAACCCTAATTTCTAAACTACGCCACCACAGTGCAACTCTCATTAGCAATGCACTTTAATCCCATGTGGCATTGATTTAAATTTTTCAGCAGCACCAAACAGTGCAGCTTGAATTTGTTTGACTTTGGACCCTAATTAATGCACTCAAAAATTGAAATTAAAGGTCATGACAAGATGACATACCGCTAGTCCTATGCCTAGTAGTCACTAGTACACTCGAGCATGCTCGAAAATGTGTCATGGAAGCACACATTCCATCTCAATCAGTGCTCAGAGCTCAAAACACAAGAATCTCCAAAGGCTAAGTGTGCAAATGAATTGGAGGTGGCCCCTTGAGGCCTATTTAAGCTTGAAAGCTAGGGCTTTTTGAGGCCTATTTAAGCTTGAAAGCTAGGGATTTTTTACCCTATTTAGTCATCTAGCTAGGGTTTTGAACCCCCGAGCCCGTTTTTTCCCAATTGGGGGTCGTTTTGCATCATTTTTTTGTGTTTTTGCACGTTTTTGGCATCCTGGACCCGTTGGGCACCTTGTCCTCTTTTTTTGTGAGATCATCCAAAAATCAAATTTTTCATCCAATCTCTCGAGGGGACAATATATCACCATGTTTCTTCTCATTGGGGCAGTAGTAGGGCATTTAAAAAATTGAGAAAATTTTGAATCTTGATCATGATGAGGTTATTCTTTGAACCAATGCGGCATTACTTCAAGGGGAAAATGTAGCACACAAAAATGTACCAATTGATCTTATACACTAATCACATTTTACTAACACAGCCGTCCTAAATCTCCTTTTCTAACCATTTAATCAAAATCTATATTTGATTAAATTCATCACATTTCATCTCTTAATTAAATAAATCGTTTATCTAATTGTCATCATCTCTTTTAATTAAATAAATCATTTTATTTAATTAGCTTTTGTTGTCTCTTTAATTAAATGATTCATTTTATTCAATTAAATCTCTAAAGTCATTCTATTAAATTAAATAAATTTCTTTATTTGATTTAATCTAACATCATCCTTTTAATTAAATAAATCAAAATCTTTATTTAATTAAGTCAAAATTCATTTTCTCTCATTTTGATTTAAAGTAGTCCAAAAGTCTAAGTCAAAATGGCCAAATCAACTAATCTCCCCTCTTGATTAATCCTAATCTTAATCCAAATCCTCTAGCTTTTGCCACTTGCTCATGAAAATCATTTCAATTGATTTATTAAATCTTCAATTACTTTCAAAAAGGCATCAAAATAGGAATATTCTCCAAGTTTGAAAAATCCCTCTAAAAGGGTTTGTACATCCAACAAGGCATTTAAACCTCTTACATGTCCTTTGCCTTGAGCCAAGTGGCATTAACTTCATTTTCTTCTCCCTCCAACTTGTCATTTCATCCATTTTGAAATTCCACCTAATTGCATTTAATTACACATTCACCAAAATGTGCTCCACCTTTGTCCACTCACATGTTGACAAGTGGCTTCATGATATTGGTTGTTCTTTTGTCCCACATTCATCCATTTTTCCTCATCCTCCATCTTTCACATCTATAAATAAGAGTCTCACATTTGGATTTTGCATCCATGTCAACTTCATGCAAAGACATTATCTTGAGATTTTGAATTTGCTCATCCATTTTCACATTTTCATAGCTAGGTTATGCAAGAATTTCACCAAGGAAGCATCAAATCTTCATCAAATAATCATTCAAGCTTACAAGGGATTGGGAAAGGGCCATTTTCCACATCAAAATGGCACCAATTCCCCCATGGGATTGAGATTTTTTTTGCATTAGATAGGATTTAATAGCTTTCTTTATTGTGTTATTCACTTATTTCTTGTTTATTTGCATTTCAAATGAATTTCATGGGGAATGTTGATTTAACTTGCATAATGGACTAAAAGTGTGATTGTTCTTTGTGTTTGTGCAGGTCTAACATCACCATTTACATAAGTGACCAACTTTGTGGGTGATTTTGGGATGATTGAGGATGCTAGGGTTTGATGATATTTTCTAATTTATAGCAGTAGTAGATCAGACTTTTTTGCCTTAGTTGGTGAAGTGATTTTGGCACAAGGATTCCACATTTGTGTTAGGTTTTTTCCCTATTGTGAAGTACCATTACTTGGTGATAATTTTGAGGGTTGTCTTTGCTTCTTGGCATCATTTTTCTTTATCTTGGAGCAATAGACATGTGCACTTCAATGGAGCATCCACCTTGGTGTTTTGAGTCTTGTTCCTAAGATTTCATGCCCCAATTGGAGAGCCACATCTTAGAAGAATTTTTTTTATCATTTTGGGGGTCATTTTGTTATTTTGTTTGGTATCTATCAACCTAATGTTAGGTCTAAATTATAATAGCAAAGATATGAGTTGTAATTGGGCATGTTTAGGCCTATTTTTGTGATAATTGCATGTTCAACAATTCTAATTTATAACAACAATTTGAACCAATAAAAATCATACTTGTTCCATGTTTATATTTGTCATTTAATGTCATATATTGTTGGTTGTGTTCATGGTTGAAAGAGGTAATCATAAGGGTTCATTATTGCTTTATTATTTGAGAATTTGGTGGAATATATGTTTATTGTCCCTATTTGTTTGCAATCAGAAATTCGGAGCAAAATTCTAGGTTTTTAGTAGAAAAAAAAGTACATAAATTTAGGGTAGAATTTTGAGTTTCAAAATCAAAATTTTAGGGAAAAATCCCATTTAGGATATTTCAGGTAGCATCTTCAATTGGAAAATTCTTCCAACTAACAAGATATTTTTTATGTTCATATTTCTTAGATCCTTGACTCGAGTGTTGATCATGGTTTCCAAAATGAGAGTGATTTTTCATTCATCATCTAATGATGGTAACTCAGCTACAGGAGATATATTCAATCCCAAAACATTCTTTAGACATGAAACATAAAAAAATATTGTGGATTTTGTTGTTTTCCAAAAGGTTCACCTCGTAAGCAACTTCTCCAACCTTTTGGATTATCTTGTATGGCCCATAGAACTTAGTCTTGAGCTTCTCTACTCCACCCTTCTTGATGGAAGACTGTCTATATGGTTGCAGCCTTATGAATACCATATTCCCAACCTTAAATGACCTTTTAATGTGTTTCATGTCTGCATACATCTTCTATTGATTTTGAGCACTTTGTAAGTGATTCCCAAGTGATTTTAGAATCTCTTGATTTTATTTGACCAAATTGCTTGCTATCAAAACCCTACTATCTGTGAGAACCAATTTTACAAAGGTCAAATCATCAATATCCATAGAGTTATTTGAAAGGGTACATTCCAATTGACATGTGGTGAGTGTTGTAGCAATAAGTTCTCCCAAATGAATCCACTTGATCCATGTAGATTGGTAGCTAGTGATATAGTTCCATTGACAACCTTCCACCCATTTATTTATAATTTCAATCTACCCATCATTTTGTGGATGGTAGCTAGTGCTAGGGGTGAGCTTGGTGTTTGTTAAAAGAAACAATTTTCTCCAAAAATCACTAAGGAACCAGCTATCTTTATCACTTACAATGTTCTTGGGTAGCCCATGCAACCAAAAAACTTCCTTGAAGAATAGTTATGCAACTTGCAGAGCTTCATAGTCACTAGATATGGCAAATAAATGAGCATACTTAGTCAATCTGTCCACTGCAACATAAATGTAGTCTTTTCCTTGCACCTTGGGCAATCTAGTGATGAAATCCATGGAGATACTCTCCCATTTTTGTTTCAGAATGGAAAGCGGTTGCAATAATCCATCCAGAAATTTTTGTTCCCCCTTGTTCTGCTAACACCTGACGCATTCCTTGATGTGTGAGAGAACATCCTCCTTAAGGCCCTTCCAAGCGAAATTTATCTAATTTTTTGGTAATTTTTCTAGAATCTAATGTGTCTCACTATAGGTGCATTATGATAGGCTTCTAGTATCTTCTCCTTCACTTTGAATCTGGAAACCAAGAATACTCTATTCTTAAATAGAATCAAACCTTCTGACACCACATATCGTTCATCCTTTTCTGCACCTTCCAAAATTTTGGTAGCAAAAGGATCCTCAGCATATTCCTCCATGATTAACTCCTTCCAGTATGTAGATGTGATGGACACATGACATAGAGTGGTCTCCTAGAGATTGCATCCACCACAATATTATTTTTCCCTTTGATATATTCAATATCAAAATCCTATGCTTGAAGTTTACTTACCCATTTTTTTTCCTATCATTCAAATTTTGTTGACTCAGGAAGAACTTTAGGCTGTGGTGAACTGATTTGACCACAAGTCTTCCACACATGAGGTATTGTCAAAATTTCTCTAAGGCCTGCATTATGGCAAGCATATATTTATCATTAATGGAATATCCTCTTTTGTTGGCTCTCAACTTCCTACTTTCAAATGATATGGGGCATCCCTTCAGAGAAAGAATAGCTCCAATTCATTCACTGAAACATCACATTCAACAACAAATGGAAGTGAGAAATAAGGAATTGCAAGAACTAGACAAGAACTCATTACCCCTTTCATCTTCTCAAAAGTTCTTTGTGCTTCCTCTATCCATTCAAAATCTCCCACTTTAGTCAGATTGGTGAGGGGTACCGAAGATTGAGAAAATCCTCTGACAAACCTTTGGCAGTAGCTACACATTCCAAAGAAACCTCTTAGCTGAGAAAAGTTTGTAGGAGGTCACTAGTCTAGAATGGTTTGGATTTTTTCTAATCAATCTAGACTCCTTTAGCACTTATGACATGTCCCAAATAAAATATCTCTATTGACCCAAACTCACATTTGGAAATCTTTGCAAAGAGAGACTATTGTTCTAGAATTCCCAAGACTATATCCAAATGCTTCAAATGTTCCTCCCATGTTTTGTTATAGATCAAAATATCATCAAAGAAAACCAACACAAACTTCCTCAAGTGCTTACCAAGACATGATTCATGCAGGATTAGAAATTTTTCAAAGCATTAGTGAGATCAAAAGGCATGACCAAGAACTCAAAGTGCCATAGTGATACTAAAAAGAAATATTCTATACATCTTCTCTCATACAAATCTAGTGATATCTAAACCTCAAATCAATTTTCAAGAGTAAACCGCACCATGTAGCTCATCAATAAATTCATCTATCTGTTGTATGAGGTACCAGTTCTTAATGGTCTTCTTGTTTAATGCTCAATAGTCTATACACATCCACAAAGTGACATTCTTCTTTACCAATACCACAAAATATGCAAAAGGGATAGAGCTTGGTTTGAGGTAACCCATATCCAACAACTCCTTTATTACTTTATCTATCTCCTCATTATATATCTAGGGATGGTGGTAAGGAGAGGTCATAACCATATTTTATCTTAGTTCAAGTTCTATGATATGATGGAAACCTCTATCCAGTGGCAATCCAAGAGGCATGTCACTAAAAACCAATCTATGCTTATCTAGAACCTTATATATATCAATATGAACTTAACCATTCTTACCTTCAAAAGAGTCTTTGGAAATCACCAAACAACTAGTAGTCTAAATAACTTGGTTCTTCCAGAAGATCATTTCCATTCTTCTAGTTGATACTACTTACAGACCTCCATTAGCCATTCCCTTTAGAACCACATCCTTTTGTTTGGCTTTGAACTTGAGTTCCACTATTTAGTATTTTTTAGTATACTCACCCAATGAACCATTGCACACACAAAATTACATCTATTTTACCCAAACAAATAACATAGAAGTCATCACAAACCTTATGATCTCCAAATTTTATTTCCAACTTCCACACTTCCTCCTTGCAAGGTAAATTATACCCATCCACCACATAGTGAAGGCTTCAAATTTCTTTGTATCTATCCTTCTTCTCCTCACAATTCCCTCATCAATGAAGTTGTGGGTAGCTCCTCCATCAATTAGAATAGACACTCTTTGTCCATCTAGGACTCCTCAAACTTTGAAAGAATGGTACCTATGTGCACCAGATAGTGATGCCATAATATCGCCATTGTCTTTCTCCTTATCTTCTTCCTTAGGAGGGGTGTCTTTCAAATCATGAAATTCATCAGACTCATCCAATTATGATTTTTTATCAAAAATGAATTCTATATAGTGAACTTTCCCCTTTCCAAGACATATGTCTCCTAGAACCCATGGCTCTCTACAAGAGAAACACAAGTTATTCCTCTTGAGCTCATTCTTGGTTTCATCATCAATCTTCTTAGGTACAACAGGGGGGGAAGTTTTTGAGAAGTCTAAGGCTTATTTTGGTGATTTTCTTTTGGCTTATTCTATATTGAGGGTTTTGATTTCTGTTGGGGAACAAAATTCTCTAGATCAAAAACTTTTCAAATAGTCTCCTCAATTTTTGGGGGATGGAATTCCTTCACCAAACCCCTAAGTTATTCTACCAAGCCTTCAATGAATAGGAATATGAGTCTCTTCTATGAGATTTTGATTACCATGACTAATAGCCTTTTGAACTCTACAACATATTCTTCCACACTTCCCTTTTTTTGAGGCAAGCCAATTATCTAAAATGTTCTTCTGGATCTCTCCTATTGAATCTATCAACTATTCTACTACAAAACTCATCATTAGATTTGATAAATTTATGGCCTTGAGTGATCAAACCATGGTACCACCAATCATGAGCAATCCCTTCCAAATATAGGGTTGAAAATTTTATCTTCTTCATACATAGGTTTGAGTTCCAAGTATGTATCAAGTTTTTGCAACTATTCCCTAGAAATCCTCTTCTCAAATCCATCAAAGGATGAAATAGATAGCTTCCCCAATGGGTGCTCCAAATATTTTGGCTTAAGTGGTGAATGGTAAGTTCCTTTTTATTCTTCTTCATTTCCATGAAATCTCTCAAGGATAATACCTCCTTAATTTGAGGTTCTAAAGCCCTAAACACTTCATAAGCTCTTGAGATGTCATCTTGGAGGGTAGTTTCTTCCCCTAGGACTTCTACTTTCTAAATAAATTTAGGCTTGAGAGGCCTATTACTAAAGTCGGTTCTGGATCTTTGTGTAGCAACCATCTTCTCCTTGCCATTTTCACCATTGGTTTCACTAATAGCACCATCTCCATTAATACTATCATTATCCTTTTAAGCATTAGTCTACATCCACTGAAACATCTAGCCAAACATGTCAGCAAGATGATTTTTCCCTTGTATAATTTCCTCATAATTTTCTTTGGATTTTTTTGCTTGATCATCCATGGTTTCTTGACCTAGTTTCTTTAATTCTCTCCACTAGAGCCTAATCTCCCTTTCACTTGGAAACATTAATCATTAGAATTCCTTACAAACTAGTAGAATCATGCTCTGATATCACTATAATATCCCTAACATCTAATTTCAACATAGAGACTAATTTGCATATTTAATTCAATGAACAACAACATATGAACACATATATTCCCTTGATATGATGATAAACTCCAAAATTTCATACATATATGATATATCAATTATAACTCACAACAATTTTTTGAAATGATATACAAGATTACCATAAATCAACAACAATATTATCAAATCCTTACAAAATCCTTGAAGCTCAGATGTGATCCCTAAATGAGAATTACCTCAAGAACCAAATTGGTTTTGTCCTATGATCCTAGTGATCACTGGGTTTTCATCCAATGACTATAGACTCCTATGGGTTTCCATCCACAAAAAGGTTTAGATCACAAGTCTTCCAAAATATAGAAAAATGACATAATAATTTGATGCCCCTTACAATAATTGACTCCCTACATTTATATGCTAACAATTTCCCTTAAGGAATAGGTCAATCTTGAGCCAAATGGTGCCAAAGCCCGAGATTGGAATTTCACACGCTAAACTAGGTCAGCCTTAAGTCCAAAGTAGATTCTTTTGGAATTGGTGTACGATCCTTTGGACCTATCCATATGATTTCTTGGCCCTTTCCTTCCTCCTGAAACTTTACAATTGCTTTTGCATGATCCATAGGTGTCTTATCCTTTAAGCTTGCTAAAGTTGGTGTCAATTGCCTAGCACAATCCTCTTCTAACAACAATATATTTTTGGTACTTGATCCATTACTCTTACGATTGGGATATGATGTAAAAGTGTCATCATAGATTCTATGTTCCAAACCACAAGCTGAGTTGTGCTCCCATGGAGGGATACAGAGGGATTCCTGGAACCAATCCTGCTTCTGTACACTGAGTCTGAACTGGCAATCTTCTTATGGTGATATATTTCTAATATATGATCCTTTTTACTTGAGATGTGAATATGATGTGAGGGAATTATTATACATGATATTTTCCAAACCACAATCCAAAAGGGTGTTTCATGAATAAATATAGTAGGATTCCCATATTCCACCTTGCAACTGTCTTTCTAGAAAAAGGGACATGACAAAGACACAAAGTAAACTCGCATGACACAACTTGAGATAGGCTAGGGCTCCATGATCTCCATGAAACAACATATTTAGGAGATGATATCCCTAATTCAGGAGGCCACCTACTATCACACCTTATAGTAGGTTTTAGTACCTAGAGAGCATAGACAATCGATATTTTTTGTGACTAGTACAATAGCTAGGTTTGGAAAGTTAGACGATGGGTTTATAGGGAGGCCCTCACAGAAGATACAGGGACAATAGCCATAGGGGTCCTAGGGATAGGTTTGGAAACAACACCACATCATGGGTTCACCACCTCCTCGGCCTCCTATTGATAGAGAGGAGTGAGGGAGCTCTAGGTGGACATTTCATACAAATATTTGATGTATTGATTATCAATGTAGACATATTTATATACATCATTGGCTTTTGAGAGCCTTGTGTACACATATTTTTATTTTATATTATTATATCACACACTCGATGTATGTATCAGATGTTTTGCATCATGACATTTTTATTTTTGATGATTTATGAGATGAGACATGATCATTTTTTGATGTGGCTATGATATGGTGTTATGATGTATGCATTGATTTATGATTTCTATGATGTATGATTTTATTATGGATGCTTCATTATATATGACAATATGTGTGATGGTGTAATATAATTATACTTATGCTAATGATCAATGGATGCAAGATGTATATATGGTCATGATTCTTGTTTTTGTATTTTTATATGATATATGATGATTAAGCAGGATTGATGATATGATATGCTAATGATATCAATGCCATGGATTATTATGCTTATATATGCTCGTGATGATGGATGTGATAAATTATGATTATGATATATGGTTGATATGATGATTCTATTTTATATACATTTTTTATGTGATTTATGATGATGAAATGCTTGGATGATATGACATGACTAATGTTTTGTGGATGCAGGATAGGATGCATGTTTTTATGTATGTCATGATACTTTGGATTGAAATGTTATTATGATAGGTAGAAGAGTGGATGATAATATAGAATAGAATGGAGATGAGATTGAATGATATTGATCAGGATATCAATAAATCTATAATCATTGGATGGATTTTGAGATTTCATTGAATATGTGATGAGATATGATTGATGTTTTTTTCTTTTTCTTTTAGGCTATGTTAGTTTACATAGAGAAATCCTTATTTGATGTAGCAAGTAGACATTATGTACCAAGGTATGAAGAACTAGGGTGGCATTTTATCTATTGCATGGACTTTGACTCTGCAAACAAATAGGAGTATCCTTGTTCATACCTGACATACAAAAATTGTGTTTGATCATGTGAGAGAATAAATCCATCGAAGCAAGTAGATCAATACACAAAAGGTATAAAGAACCAAGTATACATAATTTTTATTACTTGATACTATCCCTACACACACAAGGAAAGTATTTTCCATGGTCATGTTACAAGAACATCGAACAAACATAGCAAACAAAAGAAATGACTATGCCCCATCACATATCCCTCTAGACACACCCATATATTGAAGATCAAGGTAGTTTCGAGTGAGCGATGGAATAAGACAAAAGATAAAACCATAAGAAAAGAAAAAAATGATATAACACATCAATACTATCATATCTCTTTCCATAGAGTTTAGATTTAGGTGATATCTAAAATGATGTGTATTGTAGGAAAGATGTATCCATTAAGACATTCATTGGATGTTGATATAGATGCTTGTAGTTTGTTGATAAGAAAGTTGATGGACATGTTTTGACAATGATCAAGACTTATGATTTTGCATGAACATTTACGTTTTAATGATTGTTGTATTTTATTTTGCTTGTTTTGTCAAAGATGAGGATGATAATAGATTTATTATGGATGAAAAAATTATTGCAAATGGATGAGTGGGGATGAGATGGATGATTGTTTTCTTTTTGGAACAATTTTCAATTTTTTTTAATATTTTTGAAATGTTTTGAGGCTATTTTTGGTATTTTGACATGATTTGGATTTTTTTGACGTTATTTGGATATTTTTTGAGATTTTGAAATGTTTTGGATGCTTTTAGATTTTGACACAATGATGACGAACAGATATGGATATGTAGTGATATCAATGATCTTCTCGAATAGTGTTGATAGCCAAGCTTAAATTGACCGCTATGATTGATCGATTACCGATAGTGATAACATTATTGAGGATACACAACAATGCAAAGATAGTGTTGTCTAGATAGGAATGACACAAGGATTGGGAAGGATATATCCCGAGATGATGATGGATTAATAGAATAAGAGGGATCAAGATTCATAGAAAGACTAGGAACAAGATTTTTTGGATGTTTTGATATCACACTAAAGTGTCAGCAAGATAAAGCTAATATGGATTATTTTTGGAATGATTTTTTATGAAAGATATACCTAATGGGGAACATTTAATTCATCAAAATGTGAAACACATTTTCGATTTTGGATGTTTTCTTATGAATGTTTTGATTATTTTTTAATTCACTTTGAAAGTCTTTAGATCACAATCATGAGCTTAGAGGATATAGATCAATATTTATTTCGAAGAAAAATATAAGTACCTGTCCCCAGTGTCTAGCAATGTATGGAATGTTATGAATGGATGCATGGATTGATATGATAAATGGATAGATATGCAAAGGATACCAAGGTCTATCCTGTAATAGGATAACATGTTTGGATAGAGGATGATCGTCTGGATAACATTAGATTTTCTTGGATTGAGCATGATTGCTTGGATAATGCTAGATTGCCTAGATTGTGCATGATTTCTTGGATAGTGTTGGATGTAGGTGATGTCATTGTCTAAGATAGGATAAATTCAATGGTAATGACCATGTCAAGATTTTTCTAAAAGAAAGTTTGAAGTATACTTTAGTCTTTATCAAGATCAAGATAGATACGAAAGATGGATGAAAGTGGATTGGATGGATTATGGATTTATTATGGATGATATTTTGGATTTGTTATGGATGAGATAAGATAATTCCACCTGAAATAGTGCATGTAGATTCTTGATTCTACACATGACACATGTTTTCTTGGTTTTCATCAAGGTACTTTCCCAAAGCATCATCGAAGTGGTTTCACTGGAGGACAATTTTTTTCTTTACTATTGTTCTTTTTTTTTATTTTTTGGAATGATTACTAATTATGCCAAACCACTTGGTGGTGTTGATGTAGATGTTGCAATCATAACATGCCAAAGATATCCTACTTGAAGTAGTTGTTTTTCCAAGATACTGGTGCTTGAATATAACCCTTGAATTTTCTTGTCTTCATCGATACCAGAGTTAACTTTATCTAGATGTGCAAATAGCAATAGAGTTCCCTTAGAGTCCTTATGATAAAGAGTTGCTGCTAGGACATGGTTAATGCAAGAGTTGGATATTCTTAGTTTAAAGACATGGATGATTGATGTTGATAAGGGATATGAGATGAAGATGGATCGATTAATAGTTTGGAAAGAGGATCTTTGATTCTTCAAACGTGGGATGATGAGCAATGAAAGGTGGATATGGAATTTTGATTAGATGTTGAAGCTTTATTTTACATTGGTGGACATATTTGATGGATGAAAGTCCCTTTTTCATTTTTCCCCATAGTTTCTTTGACTAATGGAGTTTGATAAGGATTTTTTTCTTTATTTTTCTTTTAGATCCATCTGAATTTCATGAGTCCATTTTAATTTTTCAATTCTTTAGCTTCGATGACATGCTATTTTCCTTTGGAAGGATTTTCTCTTGTTGGTCCCAATCAATGGGTGGAAATATGTGAGGATGACAATTCATGATGTGGATTGTTGAAGTGTTGGCAGAAATTTCATTTTAATGACTCTTCATGACTCCCATGTTGACATTTGTATTCGATAAAATTTCCCCCAATATCATGGAGGTACTACTAACATGATTAGATTCTTTGATTGTTGAATAACTAATACCTTGATGTTTAGGATTACCAACAATCTGTATTGGTTCCAGGATACCCTATTCATGTAGGCCTAATAATTTTCCTTGATAATGCATCCACTAACAAATTTTGTTCGCCACTGAAAATGATTTTTCTTGGAAACAAGGTGCTAACCCTTCTCTACTATGTTGTGAAACTTCAAAGGTGGTAGCCTCTTTATTGGTAAGAGTACTTGCTTTGGTGAAGGTAAGTGATCCAAGTTTGTAAGCCATAGTTGCTTCAGTATGCAGGATAGCTTTTTGATTAATTGATTGTTCGGACTGAGTTTGAGATGCAATAGATTTTGATTAGTTTTCAAAAGATGTTGGTGTTGCAAAGTCAATGTAGAAACCTTCTTCATGATCATTTCTTAAAATTTCACCATGAAGTCCTATGAATTATGCTATTGCTTGATTATTTGCAAATATGTCAAGAGTAGGAGACTTATTTTGGAGGAAGATCATGTATGTGTCTATTGGAAGCATGTATCTCATGGGTAGTTGTAGAAGTGACTAGTGTATGAATATGGTCCTCTTTTATGAAATCTTGTATGGATTAGAAGATACTCCTTAGATCATTGTAGTATTTTAGAGATATGGATTCTTGATCTTGATTTATTTCAGAGTTATCTTTGTTAACAGATTGGAAAATACCAATTGGATCGTGATAGCATTTAGGAGAGATTGATTCTTGATCTTGACTCATTTTAGAGTTATCTTTGTCATACTTATCTTTGTTAGGATTATGTTCTTGAAATTGATCATGTTCAATGAATAGATTATTTGTAAAGGGATTTTGGATACCTTCAAAATGTTGGTATGTTGGTAATAGCTCTTGACTTAGATTTTTTGTATTAGGAACTAGAGGGGATTGGATGCACATGATAATGTTGGATTAAGAATTTCTTGTATTAAGGATGGAATTCAGAAAGATGTCATTGTCTGATGGATTGCTTGATGGAGATTGTGTGGATTGAGATTGTGGAAGACTTAACGATGATGGATTGGAATTAGAGATGGAATCCTTTTGTGGGAAATTTTCTCCAATACGTTCCACCATGAGGTCAAATGATATTAATATGTCTCAAAATGGATCATTACTAGACACGGGTGAATAATTTTGATCATGTTTTGGAAAGTATCTTGATATATATCAACTTCTTAATTATGTGAGGTATAGACATTATTAGTGTGATTATTTGTGGATGGATTTTAAAGGTTATTATCAACACTGATTGCACCTTGATCAATAAGTTCTTGTATGAGGTTCTTGATTCTTATGCAATTTTAAGTTTCATGACCTTTTGTTTTATGGTATTCACAATAAACATTGTCATTATACCATGTGGGTTTAAAGTGAGGTTCATAATCACCTTGTGACTTTGGAAGAATGATAAAGTTTGATTGGATTCTCTTTTTTAACATGAACTCAATTGGACCCCCTAAAGGGGTGTGCTCATGTTTGGTGGTGTTGTTGTGTTGTGACATTTTTGTTAGAGGATTCATGTTTTGACTATTTGTTTGATAGCTTTGAAGGTTTGACATTGATTAAAATCTAACATGTGACAAAGCGTTCCATAATCTTGATTTAGGACACCCATATTTGTTATGCCATTAAAGCTAGTAGGATGTGATGAAACTATAGAAGGATAAAATGGAAATGAATGTTGATAGTGGAGTGATGTTGACATGTTTTACTGATTTCAAGATTGGATTTGTAATGGCACTGAAGTTACTTTGGACCAATGTTTGGATGAGTGATTAATAAAATCCAAAGTGAATGAATAATAAGATGTTGTATGTTGTTATTTAATATGGTTAGGATGACTACAAGTTTGTTCTGCATAGGTTTCTAGTTTTTCTTAAACTACTGGTGAAAATTTGGAAATTGAGATTTTTAAAGGTTTTGTTGTTTTGGACTAATAGTCAAAAATGTTGTTCTACAAACACATTGAATGGCAGTCAAACACGGTGCACTACCCCTGATAGAAACAACACTATTTTTCAAAAGTGTAGGTTTGCAGATGAAAGCAGTATTGTGTGTAAGTCAAACGTGATACTATAGGATTTAGACAAAAGATTGATCTGAAACAATCACACCAAGCTGTGTAAATGGATAGATATACATACAAAAGCGTCAATTTAAAAAATAAAGCATGTCAAGATGCATGTAAAAGTGACACAAAGTGACAATCAGATGTGTGACCAATTTGACTTAGAGATAGGTTTTTGAAATGTGATCCTAAGTACATCTATGGTTTTGAAAAAAATTATGGATTAATTTGTGTTTGATCTAGAAAGTGATAAAAAGAACAAATAATCGCACATATAAGACTGAATCCAAGGGTTTAATAGTATATTTTTGTGTGTCTTCTTCAACAAGACCACACTAATTAGTATCACAGTTGGTTTAACAATGCATACACACCATAGATACACAACCTATTTTAGTAGTTAGATCGGGTTTATCAACTTATAGTAGGCCCATTGTGTTGAAGATATACCTCCATAATGAATGGGTAACTAGAGTATATGAAGGTCATGTACCACCTTTGCACCTCTCACCTTAAAAAGATTAAGGTCCTGATACATAGGAAAATGGGTGAGGTAGGTTTTGAATGGGGTTAATGTACCTATTTCCCTACTTTCATTAGGAAAAAGAGATCCCCTAGGGCAAGATTGACTTTCAACCCTTACCTGAGTCAATCTTGATGGAGATCTTGTTGTTTTCCTTATGACTGAGGACAAGGTAAATCAGCCTGAAATGCACTTTTGGGAGATAAATAAAAAATACCAAATGAAGCCAATTATAGAATGTAAAACATGAATCATCAATTTAAAACCTTAATCTATCATAATCAACAAACTTCTAGCAGATCTTAGATGAGTATGAATTTATGCACCTATCACCAAAAGCTTTTGATGAGTGTCCTCCTGGGACAGATTCACCCTAGGCGAATGATTCTTTGTAGGGATTTTTTGGTCAACATTCAAGGTCCTTTGGAGGTGGATCTAAGATTTTTTTTTCGTAGGTTTCAATATCAAAAATTCAGAAATAAATTTGGGATCTGAGTTTTTGTATCTTGATGACAATGTTGACAACTATGCAACTTTGCATTTTTGATCAATCTTCAATCCTTCTTCAACCTAAGATCTACAACACACAAAGAGAGGGAAAAATTGTTTGTTTTGGTGAATGGGGGTTTTCCTTGGTCAAACCTCATTTTGGTAATTAAACCTTAAAATGAAATGAAACATGAATGGAAGGAATGATGAGTGAACAATGCTATGTTGCAACTCACCAAACCCTTGAATGGAGATCCTTGAAGGACTAAAATTTAACACATCTCTCCAAGGTCTTGATCTTGCATGAATTGCACAATTGGATGTTGATCTTGATGCTTGAAATCTGACTTGAATGCTTGAAACCTACATCATAGCGATAGCTCCAAAAACATGCATGAATGAAGATAACTTTGACATGATGCTTGAGATCTTGAATGTTGCAAGAAATGACTGGGAAATCTACTCTTGGACACATTTTACAATAATATTTGCTTTAGGAATGCTTACATGAAAACTCTAGATTGCTTCTCTAGTCTTGAATTGATAAAAAAGACCTTGTATTTATAGGTAATTCTCTAATTTCTTAAAAATTTAATATCAAAGACCAATAGTTGTAAATTAAATTAAATCATAAAAATGATGCCAAAAAATATTAAAAATTGGGGTCCTAAACTTAAGGGGGACCCATTCGCCCTTGGCTGAATGGGTCCTAGGCCCCAAACCTAGGACACACCAATTTCAAGGCAATTTAATTAATACTTTCAATTGTTTGATGCAAGTTTCCCTTTCAAAAATGTGATTAATTAGACTTTTAAATGTATAATTGGGCCAATTAGACGCTTAATTAAGTCCAATTTATTAAGGGACCCAAACATACTATGAAAATGTAAATGAGTACATTTTTTATACTAATTTTTCCCCCACTTTAGTGAGAGGATGATCCATATGCTTAAATTCACACTAAAAGTCAAACAAGCATCAAGAGAGGTCTAATTGTACAACTGTTGGAAAGATGATACAACAAAGTTCAAGGAGGATGATCAATCCCCCAATATTTAAGATCTCACAGCATACGAACAAAGGCACAAAGAGACACATGCCTATGTTAAATATGTAGCAACAAGACAAGATACACAAGCATACAATGTTAAATTAGAGAAGAGAGAGAGGGGATGGATCAAGCCTCGACTATTTTTTTAATTGGTATGGATCAAGCCTCGACTATTTCTCTAATTGGTATGGATCAAGCCTTAGTTTTTTGTCCAAAAATGTTTGCATGGTGGACAACAAACATTTACAAGTGGAAACTCATTTTCCAAAATGCAAACAAAATGTACTCAGATGGACTAGTGAAATTTATTGTCCACTAGGTGAGCCCCAAAAAGTGGCTAATGGTAAAGCCATGCCAAGTCTATAGGCTCCCATTGTACAAACCATAGCAAAGTTATACCTCTTGGTAACTTTGATAAGGTGCTACAAAAATGGTCACAAGCCTAGCAAGCTATTTTATGCTAAGCACTCATGAAAAAGGATCCAATGGCAAGAAGGTTGTGTTATGCTTGGTGGTCATAAAAAACATAAAGGCTTCACTAGCAAGCAAGTTGTGCTATGCTTGGTGGCCTTGATACATGCAATAGGATATTCATAGGGGTTTTGCTTAGTTCATGAAAGGTCTCACCTTAGGGAACATCATTCCTAATGTCTCCAAGAGAGGACTAGTCGAGGATAAAATATTTTCAACTTAGGGAATGCAATCCATAGCATCACCACTAAGAGGAATGTCATATGCTCAGAAAGGTCGCAATATTGAAGGACATAAAATCACCACTAAGAGGAATGTCATATGATTAGAAAGGTCACAATATTGAAGGACATCAAACCCAATGACACCACCAAGAAGACACATCGCATGAAGTAAGAATACCGCACTTTGAAGTGAACAATGAGTGGGGACGCATATGCCCCCACTTTAAATAAATTACTAAACACTGTGTTGTGAGAAATTACTTTAAAGTAGAACACAATAAATTCCAATACATGAGAGCTTTATTCAAAAAGCTCTATGAAAAACATATGTTTCCAAGATAGACCTACATCATGGAAAGGAGAGGTTTATCCCCATATGCAATCCGAAGATAACACATAAGGGATCCATGGATTTGGGGTCAGCATTTTTCATTGCTGCAATGATATAATCAAGCTCGAAATAGTCATCATTCCCCAAATGACTCATGGAACAATGATCACAAAGGAAGAATGACACATAGAGAGAGAGAGAGAGAGAACAAAGGGATGCTTTTGGATCAACATGGAAGAGAGTTGAATGTCTCGACACCTTGTGTCATCCCATAAATGAAAACACAAGACAAAAGATAAAGGTGTACAACATATAGAAGAATGTGCATACAAATAGAAAAATGTCATGACAGATTCACTTCCTTTGTATCCTTTCACCAATGGAGTGACAAGGGTCATCCAAAGTAGGCTCACAAACATATAACGACACACCAAGTAGCATTGTATAGGGGATCACATTACACACTTGCAATCACAAAGAACATGAATACAAAGAAAATACTAGCATGGCACATGTGATTCAACCTATAGCAGGTCATCTACATCCCAAAATTTCTCTTATATATACATGGAAGGTGGTCAGCTATACTAAAGTGAAAATGACAAGTAACATACTAGGACAAGGCTACCTAACCCATTTCCCCCAAGGGAAAAAGGTGAGCTGAAAAATGGATGATGATATGTTGCTCCTTCCAAAAAGGAAATATGATCGCATAAAGCCAATTTTATACCCTCATGCATGGTAGTGAATATGCTATGATACTACAACTACCACATGACAAGGAGCATCAGCTAATGTTATTGATTATAATGAGTGGGCAAAGTATCAATTTGATGTATATGAAATAAGATATTCCCACATGTAGTATCTATCAATTGGGATGCACCAAGGTTAAATTTTTCTTAGAAGAATCTTTTGTAAGAGTTTTGATATTAAGTGAAGGCTTTTTGATGCTTTTGTTTATTTTAAAGGACAATAACCAAGACCGCTAGTTATTTCCTATGTGTTAGGCTCTATAGGGACATGGATACCTTGTTCTCTAGCACGACGTCCTTTTCCATTATAGCCAAGTTGTTTCAAAATTTCATAACCTCTTCTATAAAAAATTTCCATCTCTTTTGGATTTGGTGATTTCTCATGATCACGCTCATCATATGTGGATGCATAATTTTTGTTTTCCTCTTCTTTGCTAAAATTTGTGGACTCACATGCTTTTGATGACTTGGCTTGTGTTGATATTATGTCACCTTCTTTATCTTTTCCTAGTTTGTGTGTAATCTATTATTCTCCCATGAATGTGGGTGTGATATTCAATGAACCCCAATCATCATCCATAGCTTTGTGACTTCTTCAATATTCTCCTATTTTTCTTCCTCTTGCACTGGTTCTACTTTTAAAGTTGGTATCAATATTTTCAAAGGACTTTCCTTGTCTTTCTCAGTGTGCAAACAACTTTTTGGGTGAGGGTCATCCTTGATTGTATAAACCTTTTTGTTATAGACATATTTCATTAAACGATGACAAGTTGAAGGTATTGCATTCATTGTATGAATCCAAGGTCTACCTAAGAGAAGATTATATGAAAGATTACCAAGCATGACATGAATAGGAGTTTGCAATGTAACTTTTCCAAATTTCATAGGTAATGTTATCACACCAAGAGGTTTCTTTCCCACATTATCAAAACCATGAATAGATAAGGAATATAATTCAATCATAGTCATATCCACTCCAATCGTATCCAAGAGGTTCACACTACACACAATAAGGGTTGAACTATTGTCAATAAGAATTATTTTTACTCCACATTTGTTAATGACATCCATTACCATGAAGGCTTCATTTTTTTTGTATTTCTATTGAAGGTGACTTATTTTGATGAAAGAAAATGTCAATGTTAACCAAATTCATACCTTGAATTAGGGATGCTACATAATTTGGTTGTCCACTAGGAGGAATAACAACTTGTTGTAAGGAATTTTTAAGCATGTTATGGTAATTAGGTAAAGCTTGAATAAGATCCCATAAGGAAATCTTTGCAAGAATGTTTTTAATTTATTCCACAAGATCATACTCCTTTCCACTGTGCAAAGGAAAATGATGAGCACAACGCAACATAGGTTGAGATAATGGTAATGAAGTAGGTATGGTTTGTGGTTTCCTTTTTTTCCTTTTGTTATATGTATGAGTAATGGTATGGTAACTCGGTTGCTACGAAACATTGTTACTAGTGAGTTGCCTTGCAAAGTTTAAGATAGCTCCTTGAGGTTTTGGTTGGTGTTGTGGCAATCCTATGATAAGAAGTGGCTTATGAGATGACTTAGGTGGTCCAATAATCAAAGGACTCTTAGGAGTTCCAATTATTAGAGGACTCTTGGGAGTTCCAATGATGATAGGACTCTCAGCAGGTCTAATAATCAAGGGAGATCTAATGTTCAGAACCTCAACAAACTTATCCTTATTTTGATGATCTTTTAGTGAAGGGGAGTCTAATGTCACCCCATCATCTTCATCTAAGGAAGACACGTTACTATTTTTTGAAAATCATGTATCAATACTATCATCCTCTTGCACCATGATATCTTCCCTAGTAGGAGAGTTTTTAGGAGAGGAGTAAACAAGATTTTCATGGCATTCAATGGTTGGGTATTCTAAGATATCTTCATCACAAGTAGAGTAGGTATCAACGGTTGGATTTTCTTGCTTATTAATGATTGTATCTTCTTGTTCAACAATGTCTTCCCACGTAGGAGAAGAGAAACAAATAGGATTCCCATGGCTCTCAATGATGGGTTCCTCTAACACCAAAATATCTTCTTCACAAAGAGGAGAGATATTAGGAAAAGAACAAACTTGATTGTCATGATTTTCCAAGATTTTACTCTCTTTCACTAAGTTTTTTTCACACATGGGAGAGGGATAAATGAAAAACAAGAAAATAGGGGAAATGACTTCATATTCATATGCTTGTAACAACAATTTCTTAGAGTATTCAACAAGATCTAAAAATAGAACATGAAGTATGATAACAAGGGACTTTTGTAATGAAAACATGGTGTAATAATTGTTCTACATATCTGAAATGCAACAATTTTTTTTCAATTTTGCAATGCCTAAACTAAATGAATGATTAGACCTAATGCATAAAATAGAAATTCCCAAAAATTGTCAAATTGAAATAGTGGTTTACCAGCATATCTGGGAAGTGCATAAGACTACAAAAATTCCTAGAAAAGATGATTTTGATAGGCCCTCAAGTACTCATTTTCACAAGGGTGAATGGGTCCTTGTACAGGGTTTTTAAAAATGAAAAATACAGTTTTTGGGTTATCATTTGTGTTCTCTATTCCAGGTTGCAAACTATGGTTTTGTAGAAAATTTGTCTAGATTTAGGTGTCCTAATGCAAATAAAATGAGTGAAAAATGATGAACAAAGTGACACTTTTTGAAATGAAATTTTGACTAAATTTGTGAATGTAAATGACTAAAAATACACTAATATGCAAGTACCATGCAAAATCAATGTAATATGCATCAATTTTTTGTATTTTTTAGATTTTTAATGATGCAAAATGTAAACTTAAAACACTAAATGAGATTAAAACTAATTCAATTTTAACAACCCTAAATGAAATTCCAATTAATGCAATACAAAGTAAACTAATGCAAATCCTATATCTAGGGTTTGAATGGACTCCAATTTTATAATTTTAGATGTACAATGTCGGGTTCACCAAAATGAAACATAGGAAAATGGGTGAGGTAGGTTTTGAATGGGGGTAATGTAAGTACTTCCCTACTTTCATTAGAAAAAGAGATCCCCTAGGGAAATATTGACTTTCAACCCTTAGGTGAGTCAATCTTGAGATCTTGTTGTTTTCTTATGATTGACGATGGAGTAAATCAACTTGAAATGTGCTTTTGGGAGATAAATGAAAAATACCAAATGAATCCAATTATGCAATGTAAAAAAATGAATCATCAATTTAAAACCTTAATCTATTAGAATCAACAAACTTCTAGCAAATCTGAGATGAGTATGAATTTATGCACCTGTCACCAAAAGCCTCTAATGAGTGTCCTCCTGGGACAGATTCACCCTAGGGTGAATGAGTCTTTGTAGGGATTTTCTGGTCAATATTCAAGTTCCTTTGGAGGTTGATCTAAGCCTCTATTTTCCCCAGGTTTCACTGTCAAAAATTTGGAAATAAATTTGGGATCTGAGTTTTTGTATCTTGATGACAATGTTGACAACTTTGCAACTTTGCACTTTTGATCAATCTTCAATCCTTCTTCAACCTAAG
>VDFB02356480.1:0-20644 GCA_007258455.2 Sequoia sempervirens | reverse complement strand
GGTTTAGCCAATGGCTAAACATTGCTAACAAAAATAGGTGACCACCAAAAATTCTGTTGGATGAGTGAAATCCCATAAAAAAAAATAGAACCAACCTAGCAAAGCCATGGCTCAACTACCTCCAAGGCTCTCAAAATGCTCTTAGCCACAAAAGTTCCCACAATTTGGATTGGTGCCTACATGACCATAAGGGTTTGAAAACCAATCGGCTTCTAGGGGGGTCTTTGCATAGGAAAACTGGACTGAATACAATGTATGAGAAGAATTTTCTAAGCCTCATCACTAGTGAGGGCATGAATTATCCATTTGACACACAAGGTAGTCCCTTGTAATTGAGTAGAGAGCAACTCAAGCCTTCTAGAATCTTTGGGAAGGTAATAAAATTCCTTGGCAAAATGATGAAACCCTTTGTGGGAATCAATAGAGGCCCAAAGAAAATATCTAAGTATTTTTTCAAGCTTGCCATAGGTAGCTTTCGATGTGGCCCAATAGGAGGAATAGTAGACATGGGTGGTTGTAAGCACCTTAGAGAACACCTGGAATTTCCCCACCAAAGAGAAGGGCTTAGTAATCCAATAAGCAAGATTTTTCTTGACCCTAGAAAGGATAGCTTTCCATAACTCAACCAAAGACACCTGGAAGGAAAAGGGAATTCCCAAGAACCAAAATATTTCTCCTAGCCAAATCCACTTCCAATTATACTGCTAAAACCAAGGAGGAGTGGGTAGAACTAACTGTCTATAGCACAAACTTTTGTGCCACTAGATGGAAAAGCTAGAATCAAGAAAAAAAGCATTAAGGAAATCCAAGGCCGCTTTAATATTTTCTTCTTCCTCTAGAAGAGTGAGGAAAGATTCATTAGCAAAATGGCCATTAACTAGTTAAGCCTAAGAGTTAGGTATTGAAATAGCCTTGACACACAATTGGGAAATTGCTTGGGATAAGAGGTAGCCAAATCCTTCAACCACAAGCACATATAAGGAGGGGGCAAGAGGGAACCCATGTCAAATGGAACGAAAGAGTCCAAAGGCAAAATATTGATGACCATTGATGGTGATACAAGTAGAGGCATCTACAAAAAGCATACAAACAGTCTGAATGAAATTAGGCCCAAAACCAAAAGCTTGCAATATAGCAAGAATAAAAGGCCATTCAATGTGGTCATAGGTTTTGGAAAAATCAATTTTAACAAAAATGGCTTTCTAGTTTGAACACCTGACCCATTCCATGCCTTCCTAAACAACAATGATATTATCTAGAATCAACCTAGATTTGATGAATCCTATTTGCTCTGAGCGCACAATCTGAGGCAAAAGATAGTGAATCTTCATCTCCAAAACCTTGGCAATAATTTTGTACCTGAGATATTGAGAAGCATGATAGGCCTCCAGTTGTAAATATCCTTTGGATCCCCAAATTTATGTATGAATTTTATATTACCTTTGTTTATTAAGTTACCTATAGAATTAGCATGAAAAGCCTCTAAGTTATCTTAAGTGTGACTTTGTTAGCTTGCACCTAGATCTATAAAAGAACATTAGAAAAAATAATAGCTTTAGTATATAAAGAAACATTAATATCCATTTGAGAATGAGAAAATATGTAGGGATTTTTGTCTTTCTAGATATTGAAAAGGATTTCCAACTTGAAAGTGTGCCAAAGTTGGGTATACTTAGCAAGAAATCAAGGTGACTCTACTAGCAAAATCATATTCCAGAAGAAATCCTCCAACCTAAAGGGCCAAAAGAAGTCATGAATCCAAATCCAAAACTGCTGAGCTTTGGGAGAAAAATAGAAAAAATGCTTAAAAGTCTCAGCTTGCCACAAAAAGGGAAACAAGGGTCCTGTACCCCTAGGTGAAGAAGCTGAGAACCCATAGGAAAGCCAGGGAAAAGAATACACGGCCAAAATTCTTCCCATTGCATGATACGCATAATGGGTCTATGAAAAATATGTTGTAGGCTCTGAATTCCCTTTTTGTGAGATCTAAGCGCCCTAAGCCAACGTGATTTAGCCAATGGCTAACCATTGCTAGAAAAAAGGGGTGACCACCAAATATTTTGCTGGTTGAGTGAGAACCCATCACGAAAACCAGAACCAACCCAGTGAAGCCAGGGCTTAATAGCCTCCCAAGCTTTCCAAATTCTCTTAGCCACAAAAGTTCCCACAATTTGGACTGGTTCCTCCATAGCTAAATTTTTTTGAAAACCAATCCACTTAGGGCAACAAAATACCATTGACATGTAGTTGGGAAACTACATGAGCCAAGAGGTAGCCAAATCCTTCAGCTGCAAGAACATACAAAGAGGGGGGAAGAGGGAACCCTTGACAAATGGAATGAAAGAGTCCAAAGGTAGAAGATTGATGACCATTGATAGTGATACAAGTAGAGGCATCTGCAAAAAGCATACGAACAACTTGAATGAAATTAGGCCCAAAACACAAAGCTTACAACATAGCAAGAATAAAAGGCCATTCAATGCAGTCATAGGCTTTGGAAAAATCAATTTTAACAAAAATGGTTTTTTTGGTTTGAACGCCTAGCCCATTCCATGTCTTCCCAAAAAATAATGATATTATCTAGAATGAACCTAGATTTGATGAATCTTGTTTTCTCTGAGTGCACAATCTAAGGAAAAAATGGCGAATCTTCAACGCCAAAGCCTTGGAAATAATTTTGTAGGAGATGTTGAGAAGCATGATAGGCCTCTAGTTACAAATGTCCTTTGGGTCCCCAGATTTAGGTATGAATTTTATATTTCCTTTGTTTATTAAGTTACCTAGAGAATTAGCATGAAAATCCTCTAAGTAAACATGATGGAGATCTTTCCCAACAAAGTCTCAAAGAGCCTTGTAAAATTCACAAGGGAATCCATTGATCTGCGGGGCTTTTCCACTAACCATGGAATGAAAAACTTCCTCGATATCATCAATTTTTAACAATTGATCACAAAAAGTTTGTTTGGTCTGAGGAAAGCCTATTTGGCACAACAACAAGGCAATCCTGAAGGGCTTGTTTGTGCACAGGTGTAGGTTCCTGTGTAGTTAAAACTTGCTCATAATGATGCACAAAGTCCTAGATAATTTTAGGAAGCTCAGAGAGAACCTAAATACTAGTATCTTTTTTTTTTTAATTCCTGGCCCAGATGAGTGCCTAGCATGCAATGCCAAAAAACTCTTTGGAGGTATGATCACCAAAATTTAGCCAATGTAGCTAGGCTTTGATTTGTGCACCTCTAGTAGAATAATTGTCTACAACTTCCTTTTTGTGCCTTAATTTCATTTCCCTTACATCCAATGATAGCAAAAAGGGGCTAGCTGCCAAAGTATCAGTAGCTAAATGTAGGTCAGCGGTGGTAGCCTCATAAGATTGCCGATGAAAGATAGCTAGCTGGCACCCCTAAATACATAGAAATCTAGCCTTGTGTTTCATAGCATCATTCCACCAAGTGATCCATCCTATACGATGAAATAGTTTGCACTCTAGATTCCACTTTCTATGAATGTGGTTCAAGGTTGGCTTGTGATAGAGTAGAGACATGTTAAAAAAGAATTGAGTTTTACACAAGTGATGCTTTTGTGTCTTCCATTCAATGTGAAAAGAAATGGGGAAGTGGTCAAACAGAGTCACATCCACTAATGGCTCAACCAATAGAGAATAGCTATCAAAAGAAAATAAAATATTGAGATGAGATCATGGCACGATCAAGGAGCTTAAAGATTTTGTCAGAACCATCCCTAAAATTACACCAAGTGTGCTAGAGAGAATGAGAATGGCAGTGACCAATATTGAGATAAAAAGCCTCAATTTATTATGCATGTAAAACCATGCCTCTTATTCACTAGCTATCCATCTAAATGGCAGAGTGTTTTCCTTGTCATAAGCCATCTCAACCATATTGAAATCCTCACATAATAACTAGGTAGCAATTGGAAATTAATCAACAATCTAGTACCAAAGAAAAAAATGCTCCACAACATCATTAGAAGCACAAACATTAATAATCCCAAAGGAATGATTATCATTATTAAGAAGAATCTAGACAAGCTGATGAGTGGAATCAGACCCATGGCCAACCACACAAGCATGCCACCATGGGGAAAAAAGGGTGATAACTCTACCACACCCACCCTCATGCATAGTGCGAAACATTTTATTGGTTGACCAAATAGAATGGCAAGCTGAAGCAAGCAAAAATTAAAAAAAATTAACTTCTTGGAGACAAGCACTTCAATACCAGAATATTTTTGCAAAGTATCACTAACAAAATACTTTCTAAAGAGGATTTTCAGACCTCAAATGTTCCATGAGAGGAAATTTATGAATGAAACTTGTCCATATTGTTAGAGTTTGGTTCCTCTTCATTTAGGGAAGAGAAATGATTCTGCAAAAAATATGGTGGAACTGACCCAATTTGAATAGAAGGAGAGGAAAATATCCACTTTGTTTTACACATATTCACCCTCTTCATGCAGTGGAGATGAACTACGAGACCGCCCTTAAGCTCTCGACATGGAAGGAGAAACACTCAGTTGAGCAATCATAACAGAAGTAGGCTAAGGAATTTCCTTTGACCTAGGTTGTACCAAAACATTATTAGCTCCAATAGGAGCATTTGTCCCCTTCCCTGAAGGGTTTGAAATGACCTTCAATGGTTTAGAGGCCTTAGAGGCCAACCCAAAACTAGTTGACTTATTTTTCTAGTTTGTAACTATGGTCCATTTTTTGTCCAGCTTGGGAGCAAAAGGCTCTGCCTGGTGAGGCTTTTTAGTATCTCATGGTGGAGAAGGTGTAGAAGGTACTACCAAGGGGCAGTCCTTAATCTTGTGGTCTACTGACTAGCACCTATAACACGTGTTGGGTAGATTAAAATAAGTGACTTTCTGGGTATACCAGAGAGCCCCAATTTGACTATCAATTTATTCTTTCAAATCCTTGGAGAGGTCTATTTCTACACAGACCCATTTCTAGGGTCAGGCCTAGAAAAACCTATTAGACTCAACAAAAATGACCCTCCCCAGTGAGGATGCAATATGATTCAAAAAAGGCACACAAGGCAAAGGCAAACCAGGGAATTCAATCCAAACTAGGAACCACAAATTAGTGTCATCTAAGATAGAAAAATTCTAGGCCCATGCCTGGAAAACCAGCAGGGATGACCAGACATACCAAGGACCATGGGCTAAGATAATCTGGACATGATTGACTTTCGTAAAGAGGAACCAAAAAAAAACCGTTGGTTAAATTTTGGACCATATCAAGGTGGACTGCATGAGGGACCCAGGCCTTGCGGACCCATTCTTTAAGCACACTTTTAGGGGGATTCCTTCCAAAAAAAAACCCACAAGGGTGTGTTGCTCAAGCCATTGACAAGCAGAATCAAAGTCTGGTAAAGGAAAAACCACATCAGTTGGGGAATCAGAAATCTTACCTCATGAAAGAATTTTGGAACAAATTTCTAGGGACATTTGTTCAAAGGAGGAGCCATTGAGCAGTGTCGTTGAACCACTAAAACCAATATGAACTGCTAGGTTAGAGCTGGTTGAAGGCATATGAAAATACAAAAACCATAGTAAATGCAGTTGTACACACAAGAAAAGAGGGGTTTCTTGCACATAATGCACAATATGATGCAAGAGGAGCCAAGGGTGGTTGTGGAAACCACACATTAAGTGCCTAACATAGCCAATACCTCATTAATTTTACCTAGTGACAACCAATTTCCACATGAAATTGTCCTTCTGATCAAAATGTAACATAAGCATATGCATGACACTTTAAATTATTATTAAATTGTCAAAAAATATTAAAAAAAATATAATTTAATATTTTAATTAATAATATTAATATATATCATTCTATAAAAAATAAATTATTTTAGAATTTGTATAATTTATTTTAATATTTTCTAATATAAATTTAGAATCTCAATTGTAAAAGTAAAAATTTTAATTTTTAATTTTTATGAATTAAGTATTCATTTTTTTTCACTTTTAATTTTTTTATCAAGATTTATTTTTAATATGAACTTATTCTTGTTTGTAACAGAAAATTTGAGATTTTCACATTTATTACTAATAGTTGTTATTGTTTTAGAACTAATTTTTCAAGATATTGCATTTATTAAAGATTCTATATATATATTTTTGATACCCTGGTATCCTCACACCCAAAATTTCAACAGCTCCACCACCTTGCCCCGGGCTTACTTTTTTGCCGTGTTTTGGGGACAAAGGAGGTGAGCTGAGGCAAGACTAGTCCACTGGAGGTGATAGCACGGGGCTGCACAAGACTGTCGCCACTTTAATCCGGCTGGTGTGAGTTGAACCTTGGACCTACATGGGATGAACCCAAAGCCTTAGCATGACCATACCAACCGTTCGCTCAGCGGGGTTGCCCCCATTAAAGATTCTATATTAAAATTTCATTATATAAATATTTTATTATTTGAAAGCTTCTCCAAATGTTGCCAAAATTATTTCAAATAGTTATATTTTTAGAATCGTTAAGGACTAGTTGTTTAGTAGTTTGTTGCAATTTTCTAGAATAGATTGGCACATTATTTTTGCTATATAAGGTGCAGATAAGTTAATTTAATTTTAATTATGCCAATTATAATTTTTATTTTTATTTTTTAAATAACTATTATTTTTTATTTTAAAATTATATATTTTATTTAATAATTATATTTTAGTTTTAGTTTTGTTTATCAATGTTTATTATCATTATTTTTTTGTAAAATATTAGTTTGAAGTTAACCTTTTTTTCTAGCAAAAGGCTTGGTGTCTATACATTATATTGATAATCATAATAGATAATTGCAAATTTTTCATAGAAGGAAAAATTGTCTATTTTTACAAACTAGATCATAATCATAGAGACATTTGCATCAACCTAGCTACCCAAAAAAAATATATCCAAGCCCAAAGTTTGTACCCCTATACTCTAATATTTTATTGCTACCTATAGTTTCATACACCTATACATTAAACACTGCCATCCTAGATTATGTATCATATTCTATAAAATTTCCATTGAAACAAAAGCCATTACACCCATGACATCACTAATTTCCCCTGTGAGAACATTGATATGAATTTTCACCTTGTTCCTCTTGAAACAATAGTTGGAATTGGTTTTCTACTAAAGCTTGAGAATGCACCATTATGTTTATGTCTGAAACTTGATGATTATCCTTGACTTCTCTATGAAATGGTGGTGCAATACTTACTTGGATTCCTTTTGGACAATCATGTTTCATGATAATTGAGATGGCATGGAATATTTTCTTGCATTTATTAATTTAATCCTCTTTGAACTCAAAATGGTGCCTATTGAGTGCTATATGCAGGTAACTCAAAGAGTCTTTGAGTAGAGATAGCTTCATACCCTCATAAGAATCAACATACATTTTTTGATGCAAAAGGTAATGCCATAGAAACAAACCACCAACAAAGCCCTCACCCTAACTAAAATCATATGCTTGGATGCTTTTCAACAAAGCATTATCTTCTAGATAAACTTCGTTCACTACCTTATTTGTAAGGGACTAAATTGAATTGAAATTTTGCACCAAATCCAACACATTGGAATTGAAAATCGACAGGAGATTTACAAGAAAGATGAGTTTCTGAGAGTATGCAAGATTTCCTCTCCTATTACTGACTTGTACAACTGAGAATGGTAGGAAAATTTACCATAAATTCCTTTTGTAAATGCTCCTTCTCAATGAAGCCTAAAAGGGTATCTCCCATGGGCAAATGGAAATAAGGGCTTTGTAATTTCTTGGATGATACTCCATTTTGTAGTCTAGTGTCAAATAGTGAGCACACTTAAAGCATGTGGCTTGCTACTACAAGCTAAAGCAGAACCTTCAACCACTTTCCCTTCTGTATCACAAGATTTAACAATGGAGCTGAGCCAGAGTTTATGTGCACCTTCCTACCATGAACATATGCAATGATACTTTTTCTTCAATATAAACCTAGTTAATTGCATTCATGCCTTGGAAAGCTCCAATTCAAAGAAAAATTCCCTTAATTCACATTCCCCAAAGTAGCCTTGGAAATGATAATTTGGAGGAGGAAGGCACACTTCAAATCTTGCTCGCATAGAAGAATTTGGATAATATTTTCTTTTCATATTAATGTCTTACCACTAAAGGACTATTGTGAATGCCACCTCATATTATTAAACATGTTGAATAATGATGTTTAAATGTGTTTGGTACCAAGGCCCGCATTCACACAAAAAAAGGTTATTTTTTAAAATTATGATCGACAACAAGTTTTGGATTCTCCTAAGACCATCACTTGACACCACTTCTTCCATGCACCAAATATTTATCTTTATACTTTTTGTTTTGACATCAATCTAATTTTTCTGATTCTTTCTCCATATTTTTCAATCTATGATGACATTAACTTATGAAGCCTCCTTAGATGTATTGTCTAAAGAGACACCTTACATTATTTATAAACTAAAGGCTTCTTTATTTCTTGTGCTTCTTGCAGAGAAATTTCTATTAGTTGTGGATACATTTGAATTTGATTAGTATCATTTACTAAAGATAATTCCTAAGAGTCACATCCCATTTTTGCTAGACAGTTTGCTAGCCTATTGCCTTCACAGTAAATATGTGAGATTCAAAAACCCTGAAACTTATCTAGAAAAATACAAACTTTTTTCAAAACGTAGCCTAAGTTCCAATTATGAATTCACCTCTCTTTGCAAGCATTAACAATTAATAAGGAGTCCCCTTCAACATGTATTCTTGTAATTCCAAGCTTCAATGCTAACTCCAACCCTTCAAGAACTGCTTTTGCTTCTACAAAGTTGTTAGTTCCTTTTCACAAGTGAAAAGAACTAACTACACATTTTCTTCAATCTGCTCTTTCAATTTTGTCAGATTAGACTTCCTATCTCTTTTCCCAAGTGATTTCTTTAGAATTAGTTGACAAGGGGTATGGGATAGAGAGCGAGTTTTAGAGTAATCAAATTATTCTTCCCTCTATACCAACGCCTGATTCATATCTATCAACTTGTTAGTTGCCATCAATGTTAGTCTTGCCACTAGAGTTCCATTTTTTTGAACATCTAGGGATGTGTCAACTAAGCTTGAGCTAATATCTATCTCCATTTTCTCTTTATGAGTATCACATTCCCATATTCACTCCTCTTCTACTATTTCATCTACAATTTCGTCACATATTTATGATCCAATTGATAATAGGATTTTCTCTACTAAAGCTTCAATTTCATCTACTTTGACAGTCTTTTTGATCTTTGATATAACTTGCAATTGTGACCCTTAAGACCTAGTAAGAAACTTGTTAGAGGAATGCCTAGGCTCCTCCCCACTCACCATATTTTTTTTAGCTAGATGGATCATTGTTTATTGAAACAAAATATTTCATACTATATCACCCAACTACTACTTAGAAATTTGCGATAAGGATGGGTAGTGTAAATTTAGAGTATAACCAATGCACTTTTGCATAAAAAAATCTCTCTCTTTTTTAAATTCTAGGGATATAGAGAAAGATTGCTTAGGAAATTTATCAATTGAAATTTCATAATTCTTTTTCTCTCCCCCACCCTTTCATTTTACCTTAGGTCTTTGGTCTATAATACTTGGACTAATTTGGATATATTTTGTACTAAAAAACACCTTAGGAATTTGCACAAATTGATTATTTGACAAGAGAGGCTCTTTTTAATGTACAATATCTTGTTGAAGCCAATCATGGTGTACTTGATTTTGCAAGATTTCCATATTTTTTCATTCAATGGTAGAGTTCCCTAAAGTGTGACATTGCGTGTAAGCATTGTGAGAAGTTTCAAAAACTTTTTTTTTGCAACCACTTTCCAAATTTAGATGTTATCTAAATTTGAGTTGGCAGATCCTTCATTGTGTCAGAAAAAACACATACCCTTATTGGTTTTGAAGGATTTTTAAAGAAAAATTAATCATGTTTGAGAAATATCCCCATATGATTAGCCATGATTTCTATTAAATTGAATTCCCTATACTCTAGAGGTAATCCATGCATTTGGATGCAAAAAGGAAAAAATCTAGTGACAAAATCTTCAGATTTAAAATTAGGAGTCCAAGGCTACATGCACATGCCAGATCTTTAAAAATTGCAAGACTTAACCTTATATAAAACATCTTTTTTGTATTTTGTTTCAAACGAGAAGACAAAAATATGCTTACTGTGATCTAGATAGAAAACTTTTTCAGCTCCTTCCCATTCATCAAATATCAAATCTTTTAACTTTTCTAGATCAAGGGTAAGATTCCAAAACTTACAAATTAGGGATTTTTCTCTAAGAAATTTCATTTGAGATTGCAGCAGGTGTTTTGGAAATGTAATCTTGATTGTCCCCTTTTACTTTGCTATGAAATCATTTTCCACCACTTGATTAACAACAATACCTACTTTAGGTGGCTTGTTTTAATTTACAACTTCATCCTTTTGTAATTATTTACGGTTCCATTCTTATTTTTGTAGGCTCTTCTGCTTTGCCACTTTCTTTTTGTTTCCCTTGGAATACTTTTTTCCATTTCTCTTGACTTGAGTATTTGTAGTTTTTCTTGCATTTAAAACCCCTTGTCGATGATTAACAAATTCTTTTTGTTTCAAATTATTTTCAATGTGTAGTAAGCCTTCACCCTTTTACACTGTAGCTTCTTGAAAAGGCTTATGAACTAATCCCTCTTGATGGGAATAAATCCCCTTCTTATGAGTGATATTTCCTTTAGCCATCACATACCTTGGATCAGACAGTTCATTGCACCAGAAATGTTTTGTATGTGATATATTTGGATTGAAGGGCACCCCTTTATGGCCAAATCTACTTGTAGACAAATTTGTATTACTTGCATGTGTCTATCCTGGATATTTATTAGATTTGAGATATCCCTTGCTAACTTTGTAGAGACAATTCAAAAATCATGAATCATTTTGGTAATGCTTTTTAAGTTCTTCATTCTTCCCTTCCCTTATTGAAAATCCATTATCTTCACAAATATAAAAAATTAGTTGTTTTCCTTTATCCAACTACCTATGAGATCAAAATGTTATCCAGTTAAGTCTTGAAAATTTATGCCTAACCTCATACGAACCTTGCCTTCATGTTTCCAAAGTGAGTTACCAATGGGTCCACGTTACTAATGTGGCTTCTTTCCATAACCTTGGGGATCATGAAGGCTAGAAGGCCTGTCTTTTTCTGGAAAATAATCATTGTTCTTGCTTAAAAATTATTTTATTTACATAAAATTTATCTTATAAGTTTTATTTTTTTCATTTAATACTCTTTTGTTATGTAAATATAAAATACCTCCAAATATAACATGTATATATCAACAACAAGTTAAAGAACCCAAATTTTTTTGGGTGTTATATAGATGTAAACATATAAATTTATTACATTCCTCTTATAGTTATATATATGGGTGATTATATATTATCTTCAAGTGTTGTCACGAATTCACAACAATTAAATTTTCTAATTTAAAAAACTTCTGATATTTTTTTAAGAAAGAAATAACTTAAAAAATATAGTACTTAATATTTGTATTAATGTTAATTTCTAATTAGAGAGACAATAAATATACAATTTATGAAGGACATATCTATAATTTTCTCTTAATCATTTTTGAAAAAATATTATATTAAAGAAAGAAAATATACATTTGATTACAACACTAAGATTTCTAGATATCCATACCAATCAATAAAGTTAGAGAAGAAAAATCAATGGTGATCTCCAAAAACAAGACGAAGCCAACAAAACATTGGAATCCATGGACCAAAAAGGACTCATACTTTTGAAGGGCTTCATTTTCCTTTTTAATGTCAAATCATTATAAATAAGCTAGAGAACTTTCTTGGATTTATCCAAAGGAGAAGACCCCAATTCAATGGTATTCTAGTTACAATCATTGATGGAAGACAATTTAAATAAATAAATAAATAAATTATTGTATTGAACTCCATAGGAATATAGAAAAAATAAATAGAATCAAAATGATGAGCTTAATACAAAACCTTGTTGACAAGAGAAGCCAAATTCCATAAATAATGACAAGAATTCCCCTTATTCAAATTAGAAACCAAGATCATATAATCCATCTTACAAAAAATATTCTTTAGTTCTACTCATAGCATTATGAAAATGCTATAAAAATTATAGTGGTCTCCATTTGATCACCAATACAATATCTTGTACAAGTAATGCAAGTAAATCTAGTAAAAACTTGACCATCACACCCAATTCCAGCAATCCTTATAGAATGTATGCTGTCTTTAATATATATTAGTATAAATTTTGAAGAAACAAAGAGGTGGAATATCCTACTTACCAATCATATTCATCTTCTTTGCAGTTTTTAAATTTGAGGCATACTAAATTTTTGAAGCATAAGAGGGGGGGAAATTTACAAGACATGAAATACAATAGTCAATTGAGGAAATATATTCTACAAGGGATAAGTTTTCCTTAATAGTTTCCTTATGAAGAGCTTCATCTTCTACCAAAATTGATTGATAAGACTAATGATTTTCGAAAATGTGGCCATTCTCCTCCAACCAAAATTTCCAAAAAAATAAAGGTAAGACCAAGATTCTAGTTGACAACCAAAAAATAATTTGATGTTGGAGGATAACCATGCTTTCCCAATTTAACACGTGAATAAGTATACTAAACTATTTTTTTAGAGGGACCCAAAAATTCTCTTTCTAATATTATCATAAGTGAGGGTTTTTTTGGACAATAATGACTAGAAAAAAATATTGCACTTAGACAAAAGTAAATTTATTCCATATTTTTTCCACCAAGGAGAATATCTTATCTAACTTTTTTTTCTATATACTAATTATCAAGATTAATTGAATAATATTATTCATACTCATTGTTTAAATTGAGTGCATGCACTCCTTCTATATAGGAAAAAAGGTCTATTAAAAAAAATTGAAGCAAGAGTACATCATGCTTAGGATGATCCTCCTCTAGGTGATTTGTGAAAGTATTTATAACAATTTATCCAAGACCTTTCTAGATAATTAAATTTATTAAAATGGATAACTCTTGAGCACTTTATAAATTGAAAACTTTCAATAAAGGGTTGAATATGTGGGAAATATGAAAAAAGGGAGAGTTGAGATCCCTAGAATCCTTGAATGAAAGTTTCTATGCCAACTTTATTGATAATTTAGAAAAAACCTTCCTTGTAACTAAATTTTTTAGTAATATAAATCTAGACCATAGAATCTTTCTCAACTAAATGTATTCCCATAATACCCTCATAAAACTCTCCTACTAAATACTTACAATTAATTATTCTCACCCATAGGTAACATGGGTGTTTTCACTACCTCCAAAATGATTTATAAACTATTTATTATAAATAATCTCTCTATTATTTACAAAAAGGAAAAAATTAGATTTAGGATTGCAAAATTTACCCCAACTAGATAGACACCATTGTTTAGAAATAAAATTCTCTAGACAAATATTTTTTTCAAAAAGAGTATTGGATTCACTAATATATATTTATGGTAGATAAAATAATATGTATGAGGATGAGGATGAGGATAGGGAAGGCAGTTCCCTTCCTATTTGGCTGGGTTTTGTTGTGCAGAGTGTTTGTTGCACAAAGTGTTTGACCGGTCATGATTCTTTGGCTGGGGTTGGTGCTCCTGACCTTGGTGTGGGTAGTTTTGTTATGGTTGGCTGATTCCTTGATAGTGGCACTCCTTTTGTTCTATCTTACGGTGAGTACGTGGTGCTACTTGGGTTCTTTTAGGCTAAGTGTTTAGTTTTAGGATCCTCTTGGTGGATTTCACTACTCTACCAAGTGGGTTTTACAATTTTTGAGGTTACCTTTGTGTGGCTTGTTGCTCACCTCCCCATGAGCTCTTCTCCTATGGTAGGGGCTACATTTTTATATTTGGTTGGAACTCCTTATGTGTCATCTATGGATATCAGGCCCTGGCTAGTGGAGATCTTTGCAAGCTCATGTTTCTTTGTGGGCTTAGGAATTTCTTTAGTGGTTCTATCTTTTTTGGCCATTGGGTCTGGTATTTCGCTTGTTGTGGCTCCTGTAGTTCATGTTTTGGGGGTCTCTACTCCTAGCCCTGTGTGGGGTTCATAGTGGAGGATCTTAGTGGTCTCGAAAGTGCCTTCGTGGCCTTGTTTGGAGCTTGTTGAAGCTAGTGTGTTTGTTGGTTCTATTTTGGTATAGTGCCTTGTTTATTCTGATGGTTATGAATAACATGTTCCTCTTTCCATTATGGGTTTGGTGCAGAAGTTTATCTTGGCCTTTACAGGCATTGGAGATGTCTTGGGCTTCCCTTTATGGTGTGGGTCTCCATGGCTTGTGGTGCAGGTGAGGGCTGGTCCTAGTGACACTCTTACCATTCTCCTACTATGGTGTGGAATTGGGACAAGTGCTTTCCTTGGCTTGGTTTTCCCTTGCTTTTGTGGCCTTATTGTGTGAAAGGGTTTGGGTTGTTTCTAGGCCAAGGATTATGATTGGCTATTGATTTGTGCTATGTGTTTGGCTAGTTTTTGGTGGAAAGTTTCTCTATTGAGGGTTGTGAAAGTTAAGAATTTCCATGACTATGTCAAGCTGGAAAGGAGTTGTTCAATGGGGATTGTATTGAAAGCTCCTTGGGGGATCTTGTTGGCTCAAACTACCTTGTTGTTTTCAGGGGTAAAGTGTACGACTGTCACCCTTTCTTCTTTTCTTCATTATCGCCTTTTGGATCCTCAAATTTTGGCTCCTTTAGAGATGGAGTTTTCTCCTATTTGAGGTGAAGGTTGTGGACTTGGGGAGGTGGAGTCTTCTCCTATAGAGGTGGAGTTTGGTTTAGTTCGTGGGGACTACTATTGCTGCAAGGGGTTATTGTTGTCTTTGGCTTTGTTCTTCCTTCAAACTCCTTTATTGAGGTGGAGAGCTTTTTGGGTTGTTGGAATAGTGGCTTTGGTGCTTCAACTTATGTTTGTTCTTCTTGTTTCCTATCAAGGTGGAGATAGGGTTTGTTGGTGGGTTAGCCTTCTCACACAGATGGAGGAAATTATGTTGTA
This sequence comes from Sequoia sempervirens, assembly GCA_007258455.2. Lineage (NCBI taxonomy): Eukaryota > Viridiplantae > Streptophyta > Pinopsida > Cupressales > Cupressaceae > Sequoia > Sequoia sempervirens. Next base: position 5,550 of record VDFB02356480.1, on the reverse strand, counting down.
TTCTTGTTGCTATAGGTGTATTGTGGCCTAGTTGTTCCAGGCAATCTTTCAGGCCTACAATGTGTGGATACTCCTTTGTAGTGCCAAGTTTGGGCTATTTTTTGTGTTTGTCTCAAGACTATTGTTGGTTCTAAATTATTTTTCTCTCTTGGTCTCTACTAACAAGGTGTTGTTAGTTTTCTACTATGTTGCTACAGGTTTGCCTCTAGTTCTATTCATTTTTGTTGTTTTGTGTGTCTTAGCTCTGTTTAATGTTCTAGGTCCTTGTGAAACCTTATTTCCTAAAAGGCCCATGCGGCTCGTTGTGTAAAGGGTATGGAACCCTATAAATGATGCTTATCTTATCAAAAATAATAAATGTATAAATAAGGAGAGCTTTTAGGATAGATATAAAAAGAGTCAATATTCTAGCAAAAGATAAGCATTTAAGCCACCACTGAATAAGTATAATACAAAACCTATCTTGAGTTATCTTCCATTCATCTACTTTAAGGATACAAGAAGATAACAAGATACACAAATAATACAAATTGAGATTCCTTTATCTAAAATGAAGAATATATATAAAAATTATATATAGCCATTCCATCATTAATGAAAAAATTGTTTGATTTATTCTCAATGACTTTTTTCTTGAGGAAATGAGATAAGTGTACATGGATTTCATGATTTTAGTTGTCTCACTTATTTTTCCAAACCCCATCAATGTTGAATCATCAAAGAATATATTGAACATGGGATTGACCATCAAATTCCCTAGAATAAAACCAACCTTTAATAACACTCTTTCCTATTTATATCATAATTTATTTTCCTTTATCTTCCACCATTATGATAAACATATGAGATATTTGATCCTATTTTTAGTGTCCCTTACAATTTACAAAATATTAATAATATCATAATTAATAATAATTGAGAAGGATGAAGAGGATACAAAACTCAATACACTATCAAACCACTAAAAGAAAAAATCAAAATTTTATAACAAAAATCCATGAGGAATAACTAATTGACTTTACCATAAAGATTGGATATGTAAAACTTAGTGAACATAGATTTTTCCTTCAACTTGGACATAGAATGGATAGCTCTAGCAATAAAAATGATATTATTCGTGGCATGTAGTAGATCATGGTGCTACCAAAAGTGGCAATATTTGTGGGTATGTGGTCATCTAATTTTTCACCCAAAAAATTAATGAAACGTAGTGTGCTGGTTTTTAGAGGAGATTCTCGCATTCTAAAAATATAAATTATGATTTAATTTAAATTTAATAAATAATTATTATTCATTTTCTATTAGAATTATGACTAAAGTCCCATCGATAGGTCAGATTGAAAAACATCTATAACTTCAAACGGTATCATATTTTTGAATCCAAAATATGCTACATCTCTATGCCTACATACCATAGATTAAAAAAGAAAAAATTAAATTTCATGAAGTTTTGACCAAGTTAAGGTGGTCGATGCATAAGTTTCTTTTATTTTCTAAAAGTTGTGATAAAAAATTCATAATTAATTATTACTTTGAAAAATTATAAAAATATAGATCACATCCCGACATGAGTCCCTCTACCTATATATAAAATCTTACAAAAAATATTATCATTTTATTATGGTTAGTGGTTAGACGTATTAATCTACTTTTATTTTTCCTCCTCTAAAATTTAAGTACTAATCGCATTGAAATTTCAAAATTTCACCAAATAGATTTTATTTATTTTGAATAAACCTAGTATTTTAGAAAACTACATTCAATTTCTTACAAATTCTATTCCCATATTTTTGAAATAATATAGATAACTTATTCAAATATTTCACGCCAAGTTGCCTAACACTCCATTTTTCTCTTGAATTTTGTCACTTGTTGGCCTATTTTTTGCATGATGATCCCCGCATATACCCCTTCAATACCAACCATCTTTTTATAAATCCACCTTACTAATTGAATATAAGAGAGATAAATTTATTTTAAAGTGATTCGTAATAATCTTGGAAATGATCATATAAGTAAAACTAAAGTGAGCTATGTGAAAATTTATGTCCTCTTTAAAAATCAAAGTTTGGTGTTAAGGGGTGTTACTTGATGCATTCCTAAGAAATATGAGTAAAGGATTTGGGGTGCAACTAATACTTAAAAAGATAAAAATAACACTCGAATCATGGTGAATGATGAGTAAAATAATTGCATGTTGAATAGTAGGAAGCTTTATGATGTAATGTGTAAATTTTAAATATCGACCTTGGTTCCATTTTGGGCCTTGGTTGACTAGTTTATCTTCTTAGGGTAATACATAAAAGTAGGAAACTTTACAATTGTAATGATCATGTGCTACTATGTATTTCTAGGGACCTTGAGTTGAATATTTTATGCATGAAACCCATAGGATATTTTAATCATTGGATGAAACACCAATTTTCATTGGAATCAGAGGAAAAAATTCCAATAGGTGTTGGGTAGGAATCTCACTCAGGGAGTACATTTGAGAATTAACTATTCATAAAGAAGTCAATCATAAGCATTTCTATTTTAGATTTATAATTTTTCTTGCTATTTATTAACTTTTATAATAGTACATTTTCATTAATATAATTTTTTGATAGATTTTGTTTTTGATTAATAAAGAAAGAGTAGGGACCTAATTCCAAAAAAAGTATCATAAGGAAGGCCACATAGACAAAAATTTCAAACACAAAACAACAATAAGAAATAAGGCAATAGGCCAAACCAACCAACATATAGTTCAAAAGTATCCAAGAAATATCAAGGTAACAACTTAAATGAAACTAACATGACACCAAAAAAAAGGTGGCATGTAGGCTAGATATTAGACCATCACATATGCCTTTAAATAAGAAACAAAAAAATGAATCTATTGATTACTAAGCATATCCCATTCTTTAGTTAAAGTTTCTAGCTCCTTGGTCCATAGGTCCTCTCCAACATCAGCCTCATAGTCCACCTACATGCCTTCAAGTCCTCTTATTGTGTTTAACTTCATTTTTTTTCCTAATCTTATCTCAAACATTCAGTGTGCCAAAGGTAGCCTTTCCCATAATACCATAAGTTATAGAAATTAGCTTGCTAAAGGCATTATCTAATATATCAATTTTTAACCAACAAAGATGCTAACATATCTTTTTATTTTTGGGATTTTATATCTACCATCTCTCCTCCCTCTTTAGGACACTCCATAATCACAATCTTAACTTCTTCTTGTTTATCTTCCTTGTCTTTAGAATTTACATCATCTTCTTCGGAATCTTTAACCACCTCCTACTTAGTTCCACCTATCTCTTCCTCCTCTTCAAAGCTAGAAATATTCCCCTCCATTCTAATACCAATAACCACCTCCAAATCTTTTTTTCTTAAGCCTAATGGCTCCTCCTAGGCAGGGATGTACTCCTCTTTTGAATATTCATCTTCCTCTCCCTAAAAGGATAAAATTTTCCCCTTTGCACTATCACTAATGAACCTAGTTGATCTTCTCTCCTTCCCATTGCTTGAGTCTTCAATATTCCCTTCATTCCCTTCATTTAAAATGTCTATTGTTACTTTTTTTGTTGTACAAACTTCCTTAGAAGAATTATTCATGAGTTTTGAATAAGATAATTTATCTAGGGCTTTCATAGATTGGGTAAGTCAAGTAGGAGGGTTTTCTTTAACTGAGATTATTTTTGTGTCCAAGAGTTTGTTCTTAGGGTTCACCTGTTCTTATGGGGATGATGGATATTCTTTAAACATGTACATTTCAAGAGAGTTAACATGAAATAAGGAAAATTATTTAATTACCACACCAAACTTAGGGGTAGGGTGTGAGGGAACCTATTTTATCACCACACTCACTATAGGGATAACATTTTTTTTTTTGGTTGCATCCAAGGTTATTTCCTAGTAGACATGGTTGAATATTAAGCAACTTGATTAAGAGGGTTTTAAAAACATTTTCCAAACCATGCAAGGGAGTTAAAGAACAAATATACTTGTATAACCTCTAGATCGACCCCTAATTTAGGAGAGTGGAAGCCCCTTTCTCTTTACATTGTTGCAATGATGTAAGCATGAAATATATGAATATTAATTATTTCATTCCTTATTATGTGATTAAAGAAAGAGAAGTGATGACTATATGTGGTGGTATCTTATCCTTCAATTGTAAAATATTTCATTATATGTACACGTACTAGGCCAAAAAGTACTAGAATCTTTTCTCTATCATAGCTATTTTAGCATCTCTTGAGTTATTCATCACCTTCCACAAAACTATTGATAAATCTATGGTAATTTCCATTGCTTACCTTCAGAAATTTGAGACCTCTACATTCAATCCCCATGGATTTTTGGTATAAGCTTGGGAGTAATTGCAAAGCTCACACTACCAATTCTGAGATTGTTCACCCCAAAGAGTTATAATTGTTTTAAGTAAAGTCTTCATTGTAGCCCTTCATCACCAAAAAGAAAGGGGCCATACTAGATCCCTAAATTTTTTTTTATAGGTGCATGTTTTTCCTTAGTGAGATACATGATAGAGGCTCTAAGCATTTTCTTGGACCCCTAATATCTACTTTTTCACTATTTTTTTGGAAATTGTTGGGTACAACCCTATTCCCATTCTTACTATTACATTTCCACCAATGACAAGAACAATTCTTAGTCTTTCTTGGAAAGGAACAGACAATGCAAGACCTAACATCCCAGATAAAAATGGAGACAAACAATAAGCCTTTATCCTTCATCTAGAAAGTTCATCCCTTGATCATTTATGTATCCATACTCAATATAAGTTGCTTCTTATGCCAATGCTAATTAATTTTGAGATATGACTTATAGCTCACAAGAGAAATCCTTCCATCAAGACAATTGTATAAATAATTTAATTTAAATTTACCATAATGTACTTTAAACAAGTGCTAGTTATCCCTTGCTTTTAAAAATATGTTAAGAGTGTCCTCATAATTATTTAATCTAGAGTCTATGAGGACAAGGACACCTTTTAATTTATGATTATTTATAGTACTTGTCAAATCATAACCCTTTCGATCTTTAAGATGCAAGGGCCTGTTGGTGTTCCAAATCAACAGATCAAATAAATCCTAAAGACTAGCCAAATTTCTTATGTTCAGACTCAAAGATGGATTTGACCAACTAATAGGAAATGGGATTGGAACACATTTCCCTTGCACTTCTAGCTCTATAAGACCTAGGGGCGTGACCCTTTAGCAACACCTAAAGATTTACTTACATACTAAATAGGGTATTGCATACAAATAATGCTGTCAAAAAATTATGCTAAGAAATGTAAAATATCACTCAACATTGGCTAAGACATTCAGTGAATTTCATTAACCAACATGGAGAACATGGAAAAAACATAACTTAGAATATAGAATTGAAATGGTTTTTCATTTAATAATTTGGGATCAAAGTGAAAACAGAAGACACATAAAGATTGACCAGTGCCAAGAAGAGGGCTATGGAGTCATATAACCAACACTTCATCCTATAGTGTTAGACATGTTTTGAAGATATTTGAAAATGTTATCA
>VDFB02356479.1:0-23025 GCA_007258455.2 Sequoia sempervirens | reverse complement strand
AGAGAGAGAGAGAGAGAGAGAGAGAGAGAGAGAGAGAGATCTAAGAGGGAGAGAGACTTCATAGGGAGGGAGAGAGAGAGAGGAAGAGAGGGATATGGAGACTTAGAGGAAGATGGAGAGGGAGTTATAGAGAGAGAGAGATGTCTAAAGAAGGATAAAGAGAGAAGGAAGGAGGGAGGGATGGAGAAGTAGATAGATAATTCTAGAGTTCAATAGATTGATAGGGAGAGGTCTAAGAGGTAAAAAGAGAGGGAGGGAGGGAAAGGTCCAAATATTAAGGAGACAAAGTGAAATTTAGAGAGGTAGAGAAAGGGAAAGAGAGATATGATGATTTATAAAGATTTGTTCATCTCCTTACTACAAAAATATAAGTATTTCATTATTGATTACTTTTTTCTGTAACTAAGGGAATTTTCCTAAGGTTAGCAGATTAAATGCAAAAACACAAAAACCCAAAGCAATAATGAAGTGCAAAGGAAATAACATGAAAACTAATGAAAGATCTCACCCAAAAGTCTTCATTCTCCATGGATGACCTCCATTATACCTTCTCAACTTGTTGGAAATGTGACGTTGCCCTCAGATTTTATGTGAGCAATCTAATGACTATGACAAGCCCTAAGCAAATGTTGAAGAATTTTAATCTAAAATGACCTCACAAATGCAACTAGCAACTATGAAGTATGCAGAAAATAGCCTAAAATGACAAGATAGCAAGAACATGAGATGAATAAACATGATCATGAGGTTGCAAGATGACATGAGATGTCCAAATGAGACCAAAATTTCCATCTTATAGAAAATTCAATTTTGAGTGAATGGCCAAGATTAAAAGTTGACAAATTCCTTAGAATCGATGGTCAAGATTCAATGTGATAACCCACAATTAGGGTTAGGGAAACATTAGGGAAAATTTTAAATGAATGGACATGATTGCTTTTGAGAAAATCAAATCAAGGGTTGACAATGCATGTGACGAGATAACATTGGCACAGAAAAAGAGAAAGCTGGAAAAATCAAATAATAATATAAATTACTTGATTTTTGGAGGAAAAGGACTATTTTGAATTAAAAATTAATTCAATTCAAAAGGTGGGGTCATGTGACGGTAAATAATTAATTTCAATTATTTACTAAATAGAGGGAAAATTAGAAAGTGAGATTATTTTAAATAAATAATTTTATTTAAAATAGGGTAAATGTCAAGGTGGCAATAATTAAATAAAATAAAGAATTTATTTAATTATAGAAAGGGACTAAAGTATTAGTGACGTGTTTAAATAAATAAATAAATAAAATTTATTTATTTAAATAATCAAGAGGAATAAAAGATATTGAATTAATTAAATATTATTTAATTAATAGTTGAAAGTAGACTAGAAGGAATAATTAAATTAATTAATTATGCTAAGGCGAATTAGGGAGAAAATAGAACTTGCAGGCCTAGGTCATTTTTATGTGTCTACATTTTCTATTGTTTTAAGTATTTTGAGACGAGTATTACAAAAAATTCATGAACAAGAGTCTTTGCATGCGAAAGTAGTGATCATTTCATGTTTCAAAAATTAAATATGAAGTTCAAATGATTACATTTAATTTCTTATGTACAATAGAGAAACACTACCTAGTCCATTGTGTAGAGCTCTCAATCACCTTTCTAATGCCTGTAAAAATTAAAATTTCAATAAGAAACGCAAAATTTATGCCCATTTTACTAAAGAGGATTTTTTAGGTGTTCAAAATGGATATCCAATTTGATTGTCAATACGAATATCTGTTTCTTTTGATTTTCAATATAGATATCTATTTCAAATGGATATCCATTTTGTTTTTCAAAAAAATGGGTTCTCGCTTTCCAAAACGGATATCCATTTTGAAAAAAAATGGATATCCATTTTCTCTAGCAAAATTTGCAGCCTTGGGATTTCCCTTGAGTTTACCTTGGTTTTTGGCTTGGGATTTCCAAACCTAAAAATTCAACCCAAAAAACGTGTTTTGTAAATTTCCTTAGTTTTCCGAAGTCCACCCTTGTGGCTGATGACTTTATTTTTATCCAAATTTCATGAAACAAAAAGGGTTTATAGAAAAAATTGTCAACTTTCCACCAATATAAGTTATGCCTTATTTTGAAGTTAATAAATAATTATTATTGATTTTCTACTTACATTACAACTAAAGTCCTGATTGATAGGCTGATTGAAAAACTTCTATAAATTTTGAAATACTTTACTTTTTTTGAACCTACAAGATGCTTCACATACGATAGAATAAAACAAAAATTGAATTTCATAAAGTTTTGACCAAGTTATGGTGGTCAAACACATGTTTTAATAATTTTGAAATGTTCTAATAAAAAAATCATAACTAATTATTTACATGGAAAAAATTACAAATTTTTTTTGGCACATCTGGGCATGCATCCTCTACTTATATCGAAAGATTTAGAAAAAATATTTTTTTTTCTTGTACTTAGGGTGGTCAAACATACACCTACTTGTTATCCTTTTCCTTAAATTTTAGTACCACTGCATTGAAATTTCAATTTTCCACAAAATAGATTCACTTTCTTCCAAAAAAGGACTAGTACAGCCTAGAAACTAAATTCAATTTGCTACAACTTTTGTTCTTACATATTTTTCAAATTATGTTAATAACCTATTCAAATTTTTTTTTCAAGTTCCTTGACTCTGATTTTTTGAATTTTCATTGCCACTTAGAGGCCTAGTTTGGATACCCATGATCCTGCACTGACCCATTGGTGGTAGTGGATATAATCTTACTGTAGCAACATAAATAGCATTCCCCACCTTTAAGGAGATGGAGCATGAGGATAGGGGTCCTATTTCACTCTTGTTCCATTCAAGGAAACCCTAGAGGGGTATGTGCATGATCATGATGGGCCAACAAGTAGCAATATGATGGGTATGTGGCTGACAACTTTTTTTTTACCCAAAATTGATGAAACAAAAAGGGTTTTCAAAGGAGATTCTTAGCTTTCCACCAATATATATTATGCTTTACTTTAAATTTAATAAGTAATTATTATTTATTTTCCATTCAAATTACGACTATAGTCCTAATTGATAGACTGATTGAAAAACATCTATAGCTTTCAAACAATATCACATTTTTGAATCCAAAACATGTGTCACATTCTATGCTTTGCATACTATAGGATTAAAAAAAAAATGAATTTCATGAAGTTTTGACCAAGTTAAGGTGGTCAGACATACGAGTATTTTAATATTTTTTAAAAGTTGTAATAAAAAATTTATAATTAATTATTTACTTGGAAAAAAATTACAAAAAAATATGCATCACATTGGGACATGAGTCATCTACTTCTATCTAAAATATTATAAAAATATATTATCATTTTATTGTGGTTAGGGTGGTCACAGAGACCTACTTCTTATTTTTTCCCCGAAATTTAAGTAGTACTATATTGAAATTTCAAATTTTCACCAACTAGATTTTTTTTTTTAAACAAGCCTAGTAATTTAGAAACTACATTCAATTTTCTAAAGATTCCATTCTTACATATTTTTTAAATAATATAGATAACTTATTCAAATTTTTATATCAATTTGCCTAACTTTGATTTTTTTTTTGCCACTTAAGGGCCTATTTTTTCCATGATGATCCTGCACATACCCAGAGATCTCAATCCAATGATAGAATTGGGGAGAGAGATTTGTTAAAGGTTGTAATAGGGTGTGATTAGAGATTAAAAGGTGGTTCACCACCAAGCTAGGGCTTGGAAAGAGAAGAGATGAATGAAACATGCAAAGTACTATGCAAAACCTAACTAAATGACCTAGGAAATGAAATTGAAATGTAGAATAAAAGACTGAGAAAGTATAGAGTTGTAGGCCTAAAATAATGATGAGGTCAAAAAAAGCTACAAAACCCTAAAAACCTATTGTTTGGTGTCCACTAGGACTCATACGCCAGTTTGGATGATTTAGTCTCAAACTAGGGTTTTTGTGCCAAAACTAGAATCTCACAATGGTTGATATGAATTCACTAAAATATGGAAAATAAGTTGTACTGGGACTCATATGCCACAAGTGGCATATCAGTCCCACTTTGTCTTTTTGGAAGGTTAAAACTCGAATCTTTTCTCCTATCTATGCTCTTCCTTCCACACTTTGTTTTGGGATCTGAAACCCTTATTTATAACCTGTAGATGAATTTCCATGAAGATAACAACCTTGCAATTACTAGGGAAACTTTCACAAATCTGTAACTTAATCTTAAAAGGATCTTCAAGCTCCAAGACACCTAGATCTCCAATCACACATGTAGAGAGATAAAAACTTGTTGATTGTTAGGAAATAGGGGTTTTCCTTGGTCAAACCCCATTTAGGTAATTAAAAATTGTGATGAAACTTCAAAAATGAAACATGAACCATGATACCTTGAATGATGCCTTGAGATGTAAATCAACAATCTAACATGAAGTGCCCATGTGGAATGTAGATCTTGATCTTGAATTAGATATGAGAAAATACTTGTAAATGGATCTTCAATGCTACATCACAACACTAACTCAACAATATGCTCGATGCTTAATTACCTTGACACGATAATGGATCTTAAATTGATGCAACAAATGATGAAGAAATATTCCCTTGAATGCCTTAGAAATGCTCTTGTAAACTCTCTTGATGCTCTTGTGAATTCTTGGAATGATTAAATCTTGATAGCTTGGGATGATATCATGAAGGATTAGTGAAATAGTGAGTTGAGACCTTGTTTATATAGGATATCCATCCAACTTACCATTTATTAGATCCCAGAGGCCAACATTCATGAAATTTGAACTTAAAACCCTGATTTCTGACTCAAAACCCTAAAAGGGGCCAAATGGGACTCATACACCACTTGTGGCGTATAGGTCCCATCTGGGTGGGAATCATATGCCCAAGTGGCGTATGGTTCCACCAGGCCTTTTTAGGTGGAGAAAATGTTGGGGAGTTAAGAAATTAAGTATATTTGGTGTCTATGTTAGGTTTTCAATTGAAATAAGCCTTGAGATGCATAATATAGGGTCTTAGGGGCCTATTAATGATGATTTGAAGGTCATAAATGCAAGAGGGCCCAAAACTCAATGTGAAGGTGTAAATAAATACACTTTACAACATTAAATTAAGGAAAAATTAGGTCAATTTAACTTAGAAGGGCCCTAAATCCAATGTGAATGTAGAAAACACATTACAATACTAGATCAAGGAAACATTAGGTCCATTTTAATGTTAACCATTTCCAAATCAAGTGCAAAACTGTAGAGGGATACTTTTTTCATTACCACATTTAGCCCCCACTCTAGTGAGAGGAGGAACTTGCTTCAAACTCACACTAACGTAGACATTCAAGAAGGGTCCATTTGTATTGATGTAGATGGTTTAGGATGAAAAAGAGCAAGGGAGTGGTCAAGCCCTCAGGATACAAGATCCTTCATTAAACTGACATAAGCACAAAAGGACATTCACAAGGTGTATGATATGCAGCAAAACAAGATACACAATCATACAATGTTAAAGATCTAAAGAAAGAAAAACAAAATATAAAGTAAGAATAAAAAGAGGTGGATCAAGCCTCAACCATTTGTCCAACACGACGTGGATCAAATCTAAGCTATTTGTCCAAAAATGTATGCTCACTCTGAGGCAATGAAACTTCATGTTGTTCTCTGAGTGAGTATCCAAAAAGGGTGGCTTAGTGAGAAATTCATGCCTCTGTATCGGCTTCTCACTATATAATGATAATTTCATTCCCATGTTTAGGCTTCTCATCATATGCTAACCATACCAAAGTTATACCTCTTGATAACTTTGACAATGTGCTACAAAACAATGAACTTTGAGCTCCATGAGGCAAGCAAAGCTTTGTATTCTTGAAACTCATGAACAAACAAGATGGCTCCATAGGGAAGCAAAGTTTGTTATGCAAGGTGGCCATATAATTGAAAATATAAATGGAAAATAGTGTAAGGTATTTTCAAGGGGATTTCGCTTAGTTCATGTAAGGTCTCTTCTTAGGGAACATCATGCTTAATGTCTCCAAGAGAGGAAAAGTAAAAAAAAATCACACTCTCAAAGGATATCAAGCACAATGACACCACCAAGAAAAGGACGCATCAGAAGAAAAAATAAAATCACATGTTGAAACATGAGTGCCGATGTATGCCCCCACATTAAAGTGGTTCCTAACACCATTACTATGAGAAATTGCTTTAAAGTAGAAGACATGAGAGATTATTTGGAAAGCCCTTTGCCAAGTCATATGTTTTCAATAAGCTATGTCTTGAAAATGGAAGGGGTTTCCCCCAAAATGTATAACTCAGTACGTCACATGCAAGCCAACTTAAGGAATGTCATCCACATCCCAAGCTTTCTCTTATAGGTACATGAAAGGTGATCAAATAGCCAATAGAGACAACAATAAGTGGCATACAAGGACAAGGCTACTTAATCCCTTGCCCCCACTTAGTGAAGGACAAGGATGAGCTGAGATGATTGATGAGATGCATGAAAATAAATATCAATTAGAGAAGCTAGGTGTTTCAACACAAGTAAAGGAACACAGTCCTTAAGATGTTGAATTTTATCACTTACATTAATTAGTAGAATGACCATGAACTCTATGATATCCACAAAATGAACTCTTGTAGTAAAATATTTCATGTTTGTGGAGGGAGAGATACCAAGTGATATTGGAGGAGTCTCGACAAGATACTTTCTTGATCAAAAGTATAGTGTGTTCCTTTATTTTTCAACAAATATATCTCTTACATTAATTATTAGAATGACCATGAACTCTATGATATCCACAAAATGAACTCTTGTAGTAAAATGCTTCATGTTCATGGAGGGAGAGATACCAAGTGATATTGGAGGAGTCTCGACAAGATACTTTCTTGATCAAAAGTAGAGTATGTTCCTTTATTTTGCAACAAATATATCTCTTGCTTAGTATAAGGTATCATACTTACACAAGAATATGTAGATTGTGAGATTTTATACTCTCCTTTACAAGAGGGTGTAAAATCTATTGAATTTGTATCATTATTTTTTTGTGTGATGACATTTATGTTAAGTGAAGATTTCTCTATATATTTCATTTATTTCAAAGGATAACAATCAAGACCACTAGTGTCTATCAATTCAAGATGCACTAATGTTAAAGTTGGATTAGAAGAATCTTTTGTAATAGTGTTGACATTAAGTGAAGGCTTGTTTGTTTCTTTCGAGGGACAATACCCAAGACCATTATTATTTTCTTTCATGTGAGGCTCTATAGGGACGCAAATACCTTGTTCTCTAGCACCACATCCTTTTCCACTATACCCAAGTTGTTTCATAAGATCATAACCTTTTCCATAATTTTTTTCATTTCTTTCAAGAATTTGATGGTTGTTCATAGTCAAGTTCATCAAAGTTCATTGCATAATTTGATTCTTCTTTTAAAGTGGTTGAGGTGGATGCTTTCAAAGGGTATTCCGAATTTTATGTTGACATTACTCCTTTTACTTTTCCCTTTTCAAATTCTTTGTTTATGATCTTGTATTCTCCCATGAATTTTGGTGTGAAATCTAAAGAACCCCAATCATCTTCTAATAGTTTCATGACTTCCTCAATGTACTTTTCTTTGTCATTTTGTTGTACAGGTTCTACTTGTGAAGTTGGTTTCAATATTTTCAAAGGATTTTCTTTATCTTTTTCAATGTTCAAACAATTGTTTGGTTGAAGATTAGCATCGATTGTATATACTTTGTTGTTGTACACATACTTCATTTGACAATGAAGGGTTGAAGGCACTACATTCATTGTATGAATCCACGATCTACCTAAAAGAGGGTTGTATGAAAGTTCATGAGGCATAACATGGATAGGGCTTTTCAATGTGGCATTTCCATTTGTAATAGGCAATGTTATCACACCAAGCGGTCATTTTCCCATGTTATCAAACCCACTAATAGATAAATAGGCTAGTTGAATTTTTGATTTATCCATGCCTAGTCTATCCAAAAGTGTCACACTACACACAATAAGGGAAGAGCCATTGTTAATGAGGGTTATTTTTATTCCCCACCCATCATAGGCAACTATTATCATGAAAGCATCATTTTGTTTTTGCACTTCTAGTAGGGTAACAATGAAAATAGGGTGCATCACCTTTTAGGAGATGGAGCATGATGATAGGGGTCCTATTTCACTCTTGTTCCATTCAAGGAAACCCTAGAGATCTCAATCTAATGATAGAATGGGAGAGAGAGATCTACTAAAGGTTGTAAGTTAGGGTGTGATTAGAGATTAAAATGGGGTTCAACACCAAGCTAGGCCTTGGAAAGACAATTTAGATGAATGAAACATGCAAAGTACTATGCAAAACCTAACTAAATGACATAGGAAATGAAACTAAAATACATAATAAAAGATTGAGAAAGTACAGAGGTGCACCTAGAAGAATGATGAGGTCAAAGTAAGCTTCAAAACCCTAAAAACCTACTATTTGGTGCCCACTGGGACTCATACGCCAGTCTAGGTGATTTAGTCCTAGACTAGGGATTTTGTGCCAAAACTACAATCTCACAATAGTAGATCTAAATTCACTAAAATCTAGAAAATAAGCTATAATAGGACTCATATGCAACAACTGGTGTATCAGTCCCACTCTATATTTTTAGAGGGTTAAGACTTGAATCTACTCTCCTATCTATGCTCTTCCTTCCACACTTTGTTTCCAGATCTAAAACCCTGATTTGTAACCTGTAGATGACTTTCCATAAAGATAACAACCTTGTAATGACTAGGACAACTTTCACCAATCTTGTAACTTAATCTTTAAAGGATCTTCAAGCTCCAAGACACCTAGATCTACAATCACACATGTAGAGAGAGAGAAACTTGTTGATTATTAGGAAATAGGGGTTTTCCTTGGTCAAACCCCGTTTAGGTAATTAAACCTTGTGATGAAACAATGGAATATGAACATGAAAGATGAAATATGAAACATGAATAATGATACCTTGAATGATGTCTTGAGATGTAAATCAGCAATGTAACATGAAGTGGCCATGCAAAATGTAGATCTTGATCTTGAATTGGATATGAGACAATGCTTGTAAATGGATCTTCAATGCTACATCACAACACTAGCTCAAAAACATGCTTCATTATTAATGACCTTGACATGATAATAAATCTTGAATTGTTGCAACAAATGATGAAGAAATCTGCCCTCGAATGCCTTAAAAATGCTCTTGTGAAGTATTGGAATGCTTAACTCTTGATAGCTTAGGATGATATCATGAAGGCTTAGTGAAATAGCGATTTGAGACCTTGTTTATATAGGAAATCCATCCAACTTACCATTTATTAGATCCCAGAGGCTGACATTCATGAAATTTAAACTTAAAACCCTGATTTCTTGCTCAAAAACCTAAAAAGGGGTCAAATGGGACTCATACACCACTTGTGGTATATAGTTCCCATCTGGATGGGACTCATATGACCAAGGTGGTGTATTGGTCCCACCAAGCCTTTCCAGGTGGAGAAAATGTCGTGGAGTTAAGAAATTAAGTATATTTTATGTCTATGTCAAGATTTCAATTGAAATAAGCCTCAAGATGCATAATATAGGATATTAGGGGCCTATTAATGATGATATAAAGTTCATAAATGAAAGAGGGACCAAAACTCAATGTGAAGGTGTAAATAAATACACTTTACAACATTAAATTAAGGAAAAATTAGGTCAATTTAGCTTAGAAGGGCCCTAAATCCAATGTGAATGCTGGATTACACATTACAATACTAGATCAAGGCAACATTAGGTCCATTTTAATGTTAACCATTCTAAAATCAAGTGCACAAATGTAGAGGGATACTTTTTCTATTGACACACTTACCAAAGTAGCTCATTTCATACTAGGTATTCTATTTGATGATGCTGCAACCTTCGCTACAATACTTACAAACGAAATATTTAAGTTTCATGGGGTTCTTAAAAATATCATATTATATAGGTATGTTAGGTTGAGCTCAATATTTTATATCAATTTATAGTAAAACTAGGGAACACAATTAGACTTTAGTACAACATATCATTTTGAAATAGAAAAATATATAAAAAATACCAAAAATAGTCAAAGATAACTTACACATTTATTGTATGAATCAATAGTGAAAATGGGAAGATTATTTTCCACTAGTAGGTTGAATACAACTCTTTTCTCCCTTGAGATATAGTCCATTTGAAGCATTATATGGTAGAAAATGTCAAACACCATTAATTTGGGATAATATATAAGATAAATTTGTAACTAGTCTTGTAATATTGAAGGATATGGACAATTAGATAAATGTGAATAAGGAAAAAATTAAAAGAAGCAAATTATGGGAAAAAGAATTATGTTTGATGAAATAAGACCCATTTAGATTTTTTATTTATACATAAAGTATTCTTAAGAGTTATACACTAGGAGTGTCCACAAATATGGGGGATAAAAAATTGGCCATAACCAATTTTTGATGCACCAAAGGAAAAATGTGATCATGTTATAATGCACACATTTTCCCTATGATGAAAAAAAAAAATAGGTTGTGTTCATTCAAGACCAACCCCATTCTCCCAAAGCCCTAACATGAGTGTGGAATAGTGTGAGCATATTTACAAAATATTTGAGTGGCCTCAAGCTAGCACGATGCATCGTGATGCATGTGAGATTGAGGAGGTAAGATTTTTTTAGCGGTTTAAATTAAAATAAAATTAATTTTCATTTGTTATGATTTAATTTTTTAAATTTTACCTCCAAACACTAATTCACCAAAATTTATGGAGAGGTTTCCTATTGAAGAGAATGCATAATGTAACCCTCTTCAAACTTCTCTATCTATTCCTAGAACTCCTTGTGATACATAAGAAGATTTATTACGTTGAATTGAAAACAAAAGTAAAGCCCAAATATTGTTTAATATGTTGAAAAATACTAATGCAACTAGTTCATATTGAAGATTCATTTCCACATAATTGGAATCTATTATTTCCCATATAGATTCCATTGGTGGTCAAATAAACATATGGTAATTTTATTCTATAATTTTTTTATATAAACAAGTAAAAGAGAAAAAAAATTAAATATATTTTGTGTACATTATTTGTTGATCTAAGAACCAATGTACCTATTGACAGGTATGTAACACACTCACAACACAGATGAAAATTAGATGAACTTAAATCTCTCTTGAAAGGAAATCAACTCTTTGGACAAAATATGATTGCCCAAAGGTTTTGGTTGTCAGGTATTGACATTTTGGCTCACTTAGTTGTTTACTATTTTGTTTCTTTCAAAAAGGGATTGGCATTGTTGTGTTATAGAATCTACACTTTTAGGGCCAAGTTTTGATGATATAACATTTTAAAATATTTAAAACCATGAAACCATGTTTTCCTATTCTTGAATTTGATGAAATGTAAGTTTTGGAAACACTATAGGAAAACTAATTTAAATGTGTTTTTGTTATTGTTTCTCCTCATTTTAAACAACTTGTAAAAAAGATCAAAAAGAGAAGGGAACATATAAAATCCTAATCTTTGAAACTATGATAGAATGATGAATGTATGAATCAATGAATCTAAAAAATAAACTAAACTTTTCTCAACCACATCATAATGTCACGAAGTTAGTGCAATCTTCTAAGGAATTTGAATCACTTGAATTTACAAATTTTCATTAAAGCAACCAGTTTTGGCACAACTCTAATTAGTATTTAACCATAAATGCACTTAAAGTCATATATCAAAACACATGCATGCATATCCGTCACATAAATTTCACTAAGGAAAGAGAAACCATGGACATTTCTAAATGTTTTATTGTTTTAGTTCCAAAACAAAATATAAAATTTCTCTACCTATTGAAAAAAAAATAGATACCTTTTATAGGAAAAAAGCACTGTTCCACCGGGTTTTGGGGACAAGAAAGGGGAGACAGTAGGGGACATGAGTTCTAAATTGGGGGTAGTGGGGGGATGATAGTGGGACAACGGCAGGGGGGCGACAGGTTGCTAAAATACATATAGTACTTGAAAAAATGTTATAAAAAGATGTATAAGTATAAGAATTATACATCTTGGAGACAACTAGGAGTCCCTTAGACATCTTGAGGACACCCCAACATCCTCAAAGTCCTAGCGGCATCTTGGAGATAGCAACACTGGTGGTGGGATGGTGGCGCTAGTGGTAGGCTAGTGGGGGAACACCCCCCTCCCCCCCTTCCCCCCCTTCCCCCAAGTCCCCAAGTCTCTAAGATGTCCTTGTCTAGGAAACACAGGGTTTTTTTTAGGGATGCATCCCTGTGGAACACTGGGAAAAAGTATAAATGTTTAAATAAAATCAATGGACAAGATTAATCCAACATGTATGATCGAGATCAACATGTATTTTATTTTTCATCTATAACTTCCATTTCAGTTGCATTCTTGAAATAAACTAAAAGTTCTAAAATTAAACTCTAATTTGCATGTACTTACTAATTTTGAAAAATAAAATCCCTAATTAACTACTCAAAAATTGTACTTTAAAAAGTCCTCAATTTTAATTTGACTTTCAATTTCTCCTTTTTCGCATGATGCAAAAAAAACTCTTTATTTTTCATAATTTTGAGATTTTTTTTTTGATAAAAGAACTCAATATTTGTCTAATCTTTTGTTCGTATGCTATGTTTGCAAATTTTAAAAATTCATGATAGTAGTTTAACACTAATCCATTTGACATTATTTCCTTTCTACATACTGAAGAGTACCTGTCAATCGCAAAAAATGTATAATTAATTCATAAAATTGATAAATTTGTTTACATTTGTGAAATTTTAGAAATTCTGAAGATTTATGAATTTTTCAAGATTTCAAAGGGAAAATAGGAAAACATGGAGGAAACCTCACGAGCTCATAATTTAAAACCCAATAGAAGAAAATAAAATAAATTGTTATGATTTTTTTGGTTTTCAAAGCCTAAAGTTGCCCATTTTCTGAAGTTTCTTAAATGTGGGACAAATTTTCCAAAGTCTAATTGAAGGATGAAAGTTAAAAATTCATTAAAATCTATGACCTAAAGTCCTACGTCTAACTTCAAACCATGGGCATAGGAGTCAAGCAAGGAAATGAATATGGAACAAAGTTTCAAGTGCGCATTTACATCTGGTCTCTGCTAGTTTTCCACGTGTGGGTTTTGAATATGGAAAAGAAAATGGAAATAAAAAATTCCATGTTCCTGGTTGGGTCCACTTCCCACCCATGGACTTTATTTTTTTGATGAATAGGAAACTATCTATATTAATTCAAATATAAAGATACATATTCACAAAAAAGGGTGGGTGGTAGAAAGGAATACCCCAAGAGTCACATGGGCAACACCCAAAAAATTAACATATCACATTGGCTAAGCCCAGAAGTCCAAAATTACAAAGATAAAAAAGACCATTAAGCGGCCAGAGTAGTGCCAACAGAGCCAGGAGGGTCTCTGTAATCCAAATTTTTCCCCCATACATCAGTGGGGTCTGGAGTGACGTCAAGAGGAGGACCCCAATCATCATCAACACCTTTTTTCTCTTTATCTTCTTACTCGCACCAGGGTAAGATTGCAAGTGCTAGACGTGGGAGTGCTTTACCAGTGACTGGCCAACCAGAGCTAGAAGCAGGAGGATCATCAGAGGGCCACTCAGAACCACCACCACTACTCCTTGAAGCACCGCCAAAAGGTCACCCTTGGCTAGCTTGCGGAAGAGGAGAATGGTTACGCCAAGGAGTGCGAGAATCCCATTAAGGTGGGGGTTGTGAATGGGGACGCGTAGAGCCACTTGGTTGCCGGCCCCTGGAGGGCGACCGACAGCGGGAAGAGGTGGGTGAAGTGACAACCCAAGCAACAATACAAGGGGCATTACCCCAGTGGTCCAAGAGAACCTGGAGGTGAGCAACCTCAAGTGAAACTTTGTTAGCTTGCACTTGAACCTATATTAAAAGCACATTAAAGAAAATCATATCTTTAACATATAAAGAAACATGAATATCCATTTGAGTATGTGAAAAAATGCAAGCATTTATGTCCTTCCAAATATGGATTTTCTTTTGGTTTTACATCTTTTCGCAGTTTTACAACACTCTTCATGCAACGTAGCTCTACACGTTTGTCAACCTCTTCACCACGATCATTATTGACATTGCTATATTGAAATTATTCACTACTACTCCCTTCCTCTTTGTTCCACTGCAATTACCCACAATTTGTTAATCATCATTTTCTCTACACCCAAAATTTCCTTAATGAACTACGAATTGAAATATCCTGAGAAATTGTCATTTGATAATCATGACTTTCATAGGAAACAACAAGATTAACAAGAGGACAAATGTATCTTGGCATTCTCTGGGACTCAAGATCCATAATGCCTTGATGGATTTTTTCCAATTGAGAGAAACTTTAGTTTAATGGATGAAATGCTTGATTCAATGCATTACCTTGGTGGCCAACATCGAAGGAAAACCTCCTCTACCTCTTGAGTAGTTTTCTGTATATGCCTCCCTAAATGTAAACAATTTAATTTTGTAAATTTTTTATCTTCCTCAGGGATCACAACTATCCTATGAGAAAGGTGACACTTATTCCTTCTAAACATTATAGTTGCATTTACATTTATATGTTGGTGTGTGTGCCTAAGCTAGCTTGCTTGATGGGTAAAAGATTATCTCCTTACTTCAGCATACGTGCTTTCTATGTCATTATCATTATGTCATAATTTAGTAGAGAAATTTTGATGATAGGCATTTACAGCCTCCAACTAGGAATATTCATGGAAACAACTCTAACATTCTGCTAGATCTGAGTCTTCTATGTAATGATTCAATAATTTCATGCATTTGTCAAATAGGTCTATGTTAAGCTCCTCAAACTGGGTCTTCTAATATTTTTGTGGAAACCTTGCATTTCATAGAGGAAATCTATGTCAATCATAAGGTCAACTACCAAAGGAAAACTTATTTTTACCCTTTAATCATCTTCTCTATTATTATTATTTTTTAATTGGAAGCATTTTAATAAGATTTAAAAACAAGAAGTTTAATAAGATTAGAAACAAGAATATATAGCTGTAACAAAACAACAAAAAGGAAAACGTAAATCGAATGCTTGTAACAACAACTGGATAGCTACAGAACCTCAAAACTACTACAAAACAATGACATAACAAGTTAACACAAATGTCATCAATAACGGAAATATCAAGAAGAGATACAGAGAGTAGAAAAGAGAGGAGTTAACAGTGAGTGTTGGCAGCAAAACAGGGCATCCAAGACCACCAAACACATTCCTCAGCAAACTCTCATCATATGTGCCTATAAAAAAGAGTAGCAAACATTGCTATAGGGAAATCCATTGTAATTGTTCACAACATTCAACCCTGTTATATCCAACAAAAATCCACTAGCACCTGTTTCTTGTTTCACAAAACCAACTGAATGCAAAGCTTCAATGTAGACCACACCCTTTAGAACATTCCTTACACAGTCACTACAATCAAGTTAACATGTTACACCTTGAGGAGTAGGCAAAATTTTGGATTGAACTTGGGACAAAAGAGATTTAACTTGGAGATGGAGAGCATCACTAGCAGAGCCCTTTGTTCCCAGGTAAGAATCAATGCACAACATGAGGGTATGGAGATTGGAGAAAATAGCATACAATTCAATCTCAAGGGGTGCGAAGGAGCAAGACAAAGCAACTTGGCAATGCAACTTCTAGATATTTTTAGTTATGATAAGCTGGATTGAATTAGATATCAAATTATGAGCAGCCGAGAGACCGAGAAGGCAAATTTTCCATTACCAAAGGAAATGAAACAGGCTAGTAGAGAAGGAAATATTTCCTTCCACAACTTGTGAACATGAGAGCAAGACCAAAAACAATGTTTAAAGGATTCAACTTGACCACGTAATGGGTAGGAGGGAGATGGACAAAGGAATTTGAGGTGAGTTCCCACCAGAATTTTGGCATGCTGAAGCTTCCAAGCGGTAAGCTGGGATTGCACATCAGCTTTGGATTTCCAAATTTGCAAGAGGAGTTTGTTCCACTTTGGTATATTGAGGATGCAATTCCAAATAATATTAAGCCAACAAGACAAGGCCAAGGAAGGAATAAGTTGTTTGTAGAGAACCTTGAGTGGAATTTTTTGATACAGCCTCCATTTGGCCACCTCCAGTCCTTGAAAAAACTTGAATGGCAGCTAGTAGACATGAGGATGGAGAGATTAGAAGACACCATATTTTGGATTTCCAACACAATGAGCTTATCATTGTGATTCAAATTATAGCAGAGTCTAAGTTGTTTCCAATATTTCTAAGAAAAACTAAAGGGATCCCATGAATCTCTAAATACTTGAATTCCTTTTTTGAAAAGATGTTTTTCTTTCATCCTAGGGATTTTGACACAAGGCAGATCATTATTTTAAATTAGGTGATTCCACCAAATATATGAGGTAGCAAAATTGATCCCATGATTGAAGGATTGATCAGACCAAGATAAATTTTGAGAAACCATCTATCATGCTTTGCATATGCAGTTTAGGGGGGCTAACCCATGAAGTTTGAAGTAATGATCTAGGAGAATCTTGTCACACCATTGGACCGAGCTCCAAGCTTTTCCTGAGGTATTTGTTTGGATATGGTATCTAATCAACACTTTCTAGGGAGAATTTCCATCTAGAGCTCTTCTTATCCATTTGGTTGAAAGGCATACACCTTGAGTAAATGGATCAATTATGCCCAATCCACCTTTTTCCTTAGGGAGGATGCAATGAGACCAAGAGGTAACATGCCTTCCTTTTTTATTTCCCCATTTGGACCAATAAAATTACTAATTAGCTAGGTGAGCTAGTTTTAGCAAGCTTTGGAGGGCAGCCAACAAGAGGAAGTATAGACATGTCTAGCCAAAAGGATTTTATTATCCACTTGAATATGCCTAGCCATTGAGAGAAAATGATTAGTCCAAGCCAATAGTTTGGATTTGAATTTGTTAAGGAACCATCTCCACATTTCCTTCAAAGTGACTCCTAACCCAAAAGGAATGCCAAGGTACCAAGTTATGGTTCCATGCTTGATTTCTTTCCATTATGTAGGTATCCATGGAGGATAGGGGTTGGGTCTTGTCATCCAAAATTTAGTTTTATGCATAGCTAACATGGAGCCTGAAACACTATAGTAGAAATCAAGGATATCTAAGAGATTAGTGATATCATATGTAGAATTTTGAATGAAAATCATGCTATCATCTATGAAATGGGAGTTAAGTGCCATGCAGTTACTAGGGAGAGAGATGCCATGGATGAGTGATTTGTATTGTGCATGTTGGAAAAGGTAACCGAGAGCATATGCAGTGAGCACATAAAGAAACAAAGTGAGTTGGAAGCCTTGGAAAATTTATTTTTGGAGGGGGGATTGAGGAGAGAGGGCTCCATTGATATCCAATCTCATATTAGCATCCATAAACAACATATTCACGTGAGAAAAAAAGTTTGGACCAAATCCAAACCATTGGAGCATCTTGAGGATGAAAGGCCGTCATATACGATCATAAGCTTTATCTAAATCAAGTTTGAGGATCAAAGAATCTTGAGCTATTTGTTGGGCCAATTCATTTGATTCCCAAGCAAGGATTAAATTATCAAGAATGAATCTACCCCCTAGTAAACTAGTTTGCTCAGGCCTAACAATTTCTTACATGATGGGTTTAATTCTTTTGGCAAGGGCTTTAGCAATGATCTTATGTGATGTTTTGAGAAGAGTGATGGGATGCCAATCTTTTACCAAGTCTTCTTGTTTCCCTTTGGAAATAAGTTTAATCAACCCCTGGGATTAATTATTGCAACAAAGGATCTAATTTCTATACCTTCCAAATAGACATTGTAAAAATATTCTCTAATCTAGGGCTAGAGGGTGCAATAGAACTCCACATGAAGAACATCTAAACCTAGACTCTTTTCCAAGGCCAAGTTATACATGGCATCATCAATCTCCTCCAGGGAAAGGTTGTGGTCAAGAAAATTACTATAGTCACATGTGTTGAATTTTCTAAGGAATATAGGTAGCAAGAGTGTCTTCCAGAATGAGAATTAAAGGGTCTTTAATGGATTCATCAATAAAAAGTTGTTTATAATGTTCAAAAAAGGTTTTCATGATATTCTTTTGACTAGTTTGTAGCTCACCACCAGTAGATTTAAAGAAAGAAATATGTTATTTTTTTATGTTTATGTTGTAGAAATTGAAAGAAGAATTTGGTGCTCCTGTACCCCTATTTAAGCCATTGTAATCAAGCCCTCAGTTGGGCACCTTTACCCTTATAAGCATCCAATTTTTGAAGCAATTTTTTAGTATTAGCAATTGCTAGTTGTAAGGGAATGTTGTGAGGATTTCTATCCAAATTTTTCCTATTCTGAACAAGCTACCCTTTAAGAGATTTTTCAATCCTCCGACCTTTGACAACCTCTCTCCTACGAAAGTCACAAAGGAACTTAGTGCATCGAGCAATAGTTCTTTCCCACCAATAGATCCATCTATCCTCTTAGGGTTTAGGCCCAACCTTCCAAATAGCTAGAAGACCATTTAATGGAATCATCAATAAAAAGTTGTTTATAATGTTCAAAAAAGGTTTTCATGATATTCTTTTGACTGGTTTGTAGCTCACCATCAATAGATTTAAAGACAGAAATATGTTCTTTCTTATGTTTATGTTGTTGAAATTGAAAGAAGAATTTGGTGCTCTTTTCCCCCTATTTAAGCCATTGTAATCTAGCCCTCAGTTGGGCACCTTTACCCTTATAAGCATCGAAATTTTGAAGAAAATTTGTAGTATTAGCAACTGCTAGTTGTAAGGGAATGTTGTGAGGATTTCTATCCAAATTTTTCCTATTCTGAATAAGCTTCCCTTTAAGAGATTTTTCAGTGCTCCGACCTTTGACAACCTCTCTCCTACCAAATTCATGAAGGAACTTAGTGCATCGAGCAATAGTTCTTTCCCACCAATAGATCCATCTATCCTCTTGGGGTTTAGGCCCAACCTTCCAAATAGATAGAAGGTCATCAACACATTCTTGTTTTTGCAAATGCGAAACATTTAATTTGTAGGGAAGTTCATTAGGAAGGGAATTAGCTCCAAGAAGGGATAAGGTGGTAAAAATTGGAAGGTGGTCAGAGAGAGTGGAAAATAGGTCAAGATAGACGAGATAATCAGCAGGGAAATGAAGAATATGCAAATTCCATTAACCTTAGTGTGCTTTGTCAAAATGGAAATATCTACTTTATCAAAATTAAAATTTAATTTTGGATAATTTTTTTAATGAGATAAAATGTGCCAATGCATAAATATTCTTAAAGAGTTAACTTTATTCCTTCCATATGATTACTTTCAATAGATAGATCTTTTCATAAATAAAATTTAATATGTGGCTCTCATGGACCACATGAGATGCCACATTTCAAGGTTGAGTCGTTAGCTTGCACACAAAATGATTTATGTTCATAATCATATATGCTGCTTGAGCTTGATAACCCTACATTTATTGTATGATAGTGACTTGCTTAGAGGAATTGTCACAATCTATATGATATTGGTAAGAACTAAGCTTGTTTTTCAATAGAAAAATTTCCATCATCCTTTTTCACTATTCTTTGATCAATCCTTTGCGCTCATTGTTTCATAATAGGTATGATAAGCTCTTCATTAGAGTTGGATTTATACTAGTATTAGCTTCAAGTGTTGTTTTTCAATAGTGAAATTTCTATCATCCTTTTTCACTGTTCTTTGATCAATCCATTGCACACATTCTTTCAACATAAGTATGATAACCTCTTCATTAGAGTTGGATTTATACTAGTATTAGCTTCAAGTGTGAAAATTAAAATTGCACTAGCACCAAATACTATTTGTGTCATATCACTCATTGTTTCTTTTATTTTTATTTTATCTTTAAAAATGATCCAAACTTATTGGAGAATGAATAATTTCCCTTGTAGGATCCATTCAATACCACAGATTAAAGAGAATTTCAACATGATGATGAGTTGTCGTCTAGTGCAAGCCTCTATTTTCTGCCCATTCAAACACTTTTCATTGAAACAGAGATAGACCTATTGGAGTTGGCTTCCATATCCTAGCAACACACCATAGTAATTCATTATAATATCTATAGTTATAGATAAACTATCAAAAGGATAAACAAATTTAGATATAAACGATATCACCATAACTTCACATATGATAATTCATCATCATTTCTCGTGGAGCTTTGAATAATTCCTTCTCCTTAGCATGTCAACATCATCTTCTCCCTATTTTTCACTATATTGAGAAATATCATTGAATACACACAATATGGGTACAATACTATTTGATGTCCCATTTTTTACATTTAATATAACTACCCTACTTAAATATTATGAATTGAGATGTCAAGACTTCTATCTAATTTGTTGATTAAAACACATTCCTTCAAGGTATCATATATCCCTTGTTTTATTTGTGAGCATTTATGGGAATATTGTGTAGTATATGGAATTTATAGCACCTCCTCCAACATAATTCTATGAGAATGAGTAGTGGATGGAAACAAAATTTTATGAATGTAATTGGGAGCATGGAAAATGTGTAGTGTTATTCAATCTACATCTACTTCAATGAAACTACTAGTGGAAAGCAACCAATCCTGCTCATTCTATCACTAAAAATATTCATGTCCAAATTTTGGAGTTCATTATATGCAAGCTAGAGTATGATGGCTACCCTTACATTTCCATTAAAATTTTGAAGCAAAGAAAAAGACCTGTCCTCAATCTTTTTGTACAAACATCCAATAACCACTTTCATTTTTTCTTAAACTATATCCACCTCCTAACAAATGTGTTTCCAGTGAACAACCTTGGTTCTCCTCTTGTAGTCACAATTTTCCTCTAGGTATGTGCAGGATCATGATGGGCCGTAGTGCTCTGACATGATGGCATGTGGCCTAATAACCCACCCAAAATTGATGAAATGAAAAGGGTTTAAAAAGAGATACCTCAACTTCTTCATCAATATAGCTCATGCTTACTTTGAATTTAATAAGTAATATTATTCATTTTTTCTATTCGCTCATGACCAAAGTTCAAGCGATGACCCATTGAAAACATCTATAACTTTCAGTAATTAATATTTGAATCCAAAAACACGCGTCATTATTTTATGTTTTGTATACTATAAGATTTAAAAAAAATGAATTTCATGAACTTTTGACGAAGTTAAGGTGGTCAGACATATGAGTTTTTATATTTTTTAAAAGTTGCAATAAAAATTCATAATTAATTATTTACTTGGAAAAAAATTACAAAAAAAAAAAATATGCATCACATTGGGACATAAATCCCTCTACTTATCTAAAAAATATTATAAAAAATATATCATTATTTTTATTGTGGCTAAAGGGTATGTGTGATCATCATGGAAAAAGTAGGTCTCTAAGTGGCAAAAAATTCAGAAAAATCGAAAGTTAGGCAACTTGACATAAAAATTTGAATAAGTTATCTATATTATTTCAAAAATATGATAAGAATAGAATTTGTAGAAAATTGAAAGAAGTTTCTAAATTATTAGGTTTGTTTAAAAAATCTATATTTGGGGAAAATTGGAAATTTCTATGTGTGGTACTTAAATTTCAGTGGAAAAATAAGAAGTAGGTGTATGTCCTAATTGTCTCTAACCACAATAAAATGATAATATTTTTTATAATATTTTTAGATATAAGTAGAGGACTCATGCCCCGATGTGATGCATATTTTTTGTAATTTTTTCCAAGTAAATAATTAATTATGAATTTTTTATTATAAATTTTTAAAATATATAAAAATACATGTCTAACCACCTTAACTTGGTCAAAACTTCATGAAATTCAATTTTTCTTTTTTTAATCCTATAGTATGCAAAGCATAGTGTGACACATGTTTTGGATTCAAAAAATGTGATACCATTTGAATGCTATAGACTTTTTTTTTCAATCAACCTATCAATCATGACTTTAGTTGTAATTTGAATAGAAAATGAATAATAATTACTTATTAAATTCAAAGTAAAGCATAATTTATATCAGTGGAAAGCTAAGAATCTCCTTTAAAAATCCTTTTCGTTTCATCAATTTTGGGTAAAAAAAAATCATCAGCCACATACCCATCATATTGCCACTTTTTGGCCCATCATGATCCTGCATATACCCTAGGGTGGTCAGACAAACACCTATTTCTTATTTTTTCTTTGAAATTTAAGTACTATTGCATTGAAATTTCAAATTTTCATTATATAGATTTTTTTTTAACAAACCTAGTAATTTAGAAACTACATTCAATTTTCTATAGATTCTATTCTTACATATTTTTGAAATAATATAGATAACTTATTCAAATTTTTGCATCAAGTTTCCTAACTTTGAATTTTTTGATTTTTTTGCCATTTAAGGGCCTATTTCTTCCATGATGATCCTGCACATACCCCTCTGTGAGATATTTTGTTTCCTTATGGTATGGTGCTGCCACTCATCTTGTTATACCATAAATGCAAATGATGAATGATACTCAAAATATTCTTCTTAATCTCCATATTATTCTCCTTATAGAATATCAAAAAGATAAGGCATTCTCCTTGTACAATTCGTCCATGCAACTAAAGTGACTCTCAAGAAGGAGGGCTAGGTGGGATTTGTACCCATATGGGATATCATGAGAAGGCATCCTACCCCACTATATGTATAGGTTCATATGAAACACAAATCTATTCATCTTTGATCCATTCCCCACATTTCTTTCTAGATTGAAAAAGGATAGCATGTCTTACACATAGCTCTAAAAGGTTCAAATGGAATTGGTCAATTTGGAGAGTTGTAACATAATCCATCTTAGGAGTATTATTCAAGGAAAGCCCCAAACCTATCACTTGGTGCTTTGTTGAGCA
>VDFB02356477.1:0-49140 GCA_007258455.2 Sequoia sempervirens | reverse complement strand
ATCCTCCACTTGTTTATTTTTCCCAATTTCAAGTTTATATTTGAATTATTCAATGTAAAATTAACTTCATCGACTTTTGCATGGGTTATTGAGACCTTTTTGACAGTCAATAAGGTTCGTCGAACCTCGTTGGTCTCCAACAGAGTTTTCATAGCTTGTTAGAGTGAAGAGGGTTATCTTATTTCATGTTCCCAAGGTACACAAAGTATCTTTATCTTTGATTCATTTTACATGTTTTGGAATTTTCTTAGGTTCTCAAAACCTTGTTGAAAGCCGAAGGAGTTCCTAAAACCAAGCGCTCTACCAAAGTTATTGTTCTCTCAAAGTAATTCATTGGTTAATTGAAGAGAGGAAGGAGAAAAAATTCTTGATGGTTTAAATGGTGGAAATTTCAAGAAGATTAAATGTGTTTAAGAGTTCGGTAAGGTTCTCAAAACCTTGTTGGGACATGCAAACTTTCTAATCACAATTAATATTATCTAGGGAATCAAGATAATTTATTGTCTACCTATAAAGTGGGATTATTTCACATAATTCAATTATTTCAAAATAAATTTTGAAGAATAGTATGAAGAGTATAGAGAAGATTGTAGAAGAAAGTAAAAGAAGCTTGGCATGTTCTAGGGTTTATAGTGCAATAATTTTGCAATCATAATCAAAAGGTACATATTTCTCAATTTCCCTATGTTTGGAAAAGGGTACCCTATAGAAGTATTGAATTTTCATGAATACCTATGAAAAATATAATTCTCCACTCCAAATTAAAATTTATCTGGATATAACCATTTGCTTATTTAGATAATTGGGCAAGGTATTAAGTGATTTTATTTCTAATACAATGAAGTAAAAATATTTGGGGTATGAGCATCGCTCTGGTTTGGAAATCACACTACTAGAAATCATAGATAAAATTAGGGCACACAGATTTAAAAGATTTTTGGGAAATAATGAATGTTGAGAATCAACCTCCTATCATGTAGAGATTGGTAGAGAGTGGTTTGTTGTGGGCAGTTGGTGTTGGTGTTTTTTCCCACTAAACCTTGAAAAACCTCTAAAGGAAAACCAACTCTTATGCTCAAGGACTTCAATATTAGGGGCCAACGAATGGGAGATGGATTTAACACTTTTCTCCCCTACACTTCAAGCTCTCGTGACCTAGGTGGGTATCTCTATGTGTAAAGCATATGGGATTCATATAGATGACTAGGGCTTGTAGGGATAGTTACATCCCTTGTTCTCATTTAGTTCATGTATGAAGCAAGAAACATGAAAGCAAATCTAAACTAAGAAAATAGGGAAAAGGCTTGTTGGAATATAAAGTTTGTTTATGAGGATGGGGGAGGAACACATGCAAGACCAATTCCTTACTTGGGCTACAAAGTCATATCTCATACATTTTATGGTGACAACACCAAATATATCTTGGGAGTCTTCTGAATAGATAATCACCTTGTGATAATCCGACCTACACAAGCATGCTATGCAACTCTACTTACAAATCCATCTAAAAACATAATATCTCCACTATCTTCATGCAAGTATTTACATCACTCCTTGAATGACAAGAAAACAAATAAATATTTCAAACAAAAAATGTGTTTGAAGAACCTAAAATAACCTTGCTATTGTAGACACGTAAAATGTGTTGATTGGCATTACACACTTGATCTTAATTACTAATACCGTTTCAACCTAAATCATCCTCTTAGCTTGCCATCACTCTTCATCCCTTAATTAAATAAATAAGCATTTATTTGATTAAGTCATTCTCTCTTGTTAATTAAATCAATCAATCTAATCTAATTAACCCTATATCTCTATTTAATTAAATAATTCATTTTATTTGATTAAATCTCTAAAGTCACCCTATTAAATTAAATAAATTAAACCTTGTTTGATTTAACCTAACATCATCCCTTGTAATTAAATAAATCAAAATCATTTATTTAATTAAATCTAAATCATGTTCTTCTCATCTTTTGATTTAAATCAACCCATAAATCTAAATCAATTAGTCACATCATCTAATCCCTCATTAAATTAATCAACCCTTGATTAATTTAATTCTAATCCATGTCCCATCCTCTATCTTTTTCCACTTGCACATGAAAATACATTTAATACATTTATTGAATCTCTATTTTCTCTCAACTTGGCATCTTTTGAGGAATATTCTTTCAAATTTGAAATCCATCCAAGTGGATCTGTCCTTCCAACAAGACATTTATTCCTTCTTTCATGTCCTTGTACATTGAGCCAAGTGGCATTTAAGACATTCATTTTCCCTCTTACATGTCATTTCACTATTTGCAAATTCCACCTAATTGCATTTATGGGCACATTCATCAAAATGTGCACATCCTTTTCCCATTCACATCTTGACAAGCGGCATTTGGCCATTGGTTGAAAGTTAGTCCCACATTGCTTCATTTTGGGCATTCTTCCATCTTGTCTTTCTATAAATAAGAGGTTTCTCCCCTCATTTGATCATCCACAATTTGAGTAAACTTACTATACTCAATTTCATCTTCAAGCACCTCCATCTTCATCCATTTTATCAAATTTATAGCTAGGTTATGCAGATTTTTCATCATGGAGCTCAATTGAATCAACATCAAAGTGCATCACTCATCAACATTGCATCATTGGAGTTGGGAAAGGGCCAATTTTCACATCAAATTGGTACCAATTCCCCCATGGGATCAACAGTTTGCTTGCTTAATTAGGATTTCATTGCTTTCTCATTGTGTTCTTCAATTTTATTTCCTATTTCGAGCATTGCTAATGGATTTCATGGGGAATCTTGATTCTCACTTGCATATGACCTAACTGTGTGTTTGTTTCTTGTGTTTTGCAGGTGTTAGGATTGGGGTTCTACATTTGGCACTAGAAGGATGGAAAATCTCTAGTTTAAATCATGTTTTTAAATAAAAATTATGTGCTTTTTCTCTTATTTTTGCGTATGCAGGAAACTGCACCACTACTAGTTCAGTGGCACCATAAAGCACCGCTATCACTCCAACAATGCCTTACATCACCGCTACAAACTACAAACTGCAACACTCAGTCTCTCCCACCCATAATTCAAATTTCTAAACTCCACCGTTGGTTCAATTCTCAAGCGCTGGAATTCTCAGATTTCAAACGACACAGCTAGGCAAAACTCTGATGCAATCATGCTCCCTGCTTTGCTACAAAGCGACACTTGCAGAATTAGCGATGCTATACAACACTACTGGGTCCCTCAAACTACACTGCCTATGCAAACTTCTCCGCTAGACTGAAGTACAAAGTGAAATTTCAAATTTTTATAACATGTGCTCTTTTAATTTGGATCATCTGGGTTATTAATTTCTTTCCTAACCTCTATTTTGCAGTTCTAATTGGTTTTTGTAGGTTGGTCTAATAAATGTGAAGGAGGAAAACGAGGTTGAAAGAAACATTATGACATCATTCTCTCATTGCATCAAGTGTTTTTGAACACTTTAGTGTTTGTTCAACACTCTTAGAGAATTAATAATCTCTCTTAAAAATTTGTTATCTTTCATGTGCTTAAGATATACTAAATTTATTTTGGGCTCTAAAAAGAGCATTTCAACTTTTGCTACAATGGGCTTAAAAATAACTTTAGGACAAACTCACTAGATTTGGTTTGAGGATTATCAATTGAACAAGGAAATTTCCATATTTCGTTTTGTTGCACTAAAAAGAATCAAATCATTGCTTTGTGGATTTAAAATGAACAAGTGCTTCTTTGTTTTGTAATTACTTACTCAAAGTAATATCATTAAAAGGACATATGTACTTCTCTCGCGCCTCACGACGATCTTGAGAATCAAAAGGCCTTTTGGTGACATTAAGTTGCGTAAGTAATTACCCACACACTTCAATTTGGACTTTAAAATTGAACAAATCTTGCGAGTGTGAGTGGAGCATATTGTGTGCAGTCTCTCTCTTTGGTTCACAACAAAGATTGATCGAGTTATGAATATGTTTGCTTGCTTTTTTTTATTTTAGAGGGCCTACCTTGTGGGAAAAAGTAATCACCCAAGGGAATGACCCAACCGAGAACACACTAAAGCCAAGCGACTTCCACCTGGGATATAAGTGTAGATATTGGAACAAAGGCCAATATCACAAGGATTATTCTGATGAGAAGGGAAACAATGGTCTCTCGCCACATGGATGGTCCCCCATGAACAGAATTCCCGCATTAAAACCCTTGTTTAGAAAAAGCCAAAATCCTTGATCTATTTGTTGGTGAAAGAACAGTCATTTTGAAGCTACCCCACACTTTTACGGATTTTAGTAGAAATGGAAAGTATTCCATGGGATATTCATGGGTATTGATGCTTGGCTAACACGAGAAGTGAGTGCACTGTAAGGGGGAGTCTGTGTGGTCAAGCATCTAACCATTCACTAAAAGTAATTGTAGCTAGACTTGTCCAAGTGGGGATTCAACAAATACAGTCTTTCATATCCATAGGGTTGTGCATGTTCTTGGAAAAAAAACACTTTGCTTGTTTGTAAATATTAAAATAAATATTCGAACAGCTCCCTTCAGGTTTCTTTTTGTGAATGTGTGTGCACTGGCCTGTGCGTCGTCGAGTCTGGTCAGCTTTCCATCGAGTTTTGATCTACCGTTGTTCGCATTCTCTTCGCAACTTCAGGTGATGGCTTCCCTTTCGGCTCCAAAGAGGTTACGCTCGGTTTACACGTGTCGCACTTACGGAGAATTTTATTTGTTTTTCCCTTGAGGTCTCTTCGGGTTGCGAAAACCTTCCACAAGGGCAATCACTCCTAAGATTGTCAGAGGGGCCCACATCTTGGTACGTGGCGGCGTATCGCAAACTTTTCTTGTAGGGATAAAATCAGTAGCTGCGGGCTGTGAAATGCTTCTGCAAGCCTTCTTTGTTTTTTGTGGACCCTACCTTCTGCCAGGTGGCAACCTTTTGCAACCTTTTCAACACAACAAGGAGATGAACACAACGGACTGCAAAATGCTGCCAAGCGTCTTTCAGACCCGGTTCACTCGGCTTTCTCCCCACTTCAAGATAGCCCTTAGCCCCTTGAACACGTGTCGCTTCTTCGCAATCTCTTCACAGCAGTAGGAGGAATTCTCATTCGGGCCACGACGGACTGCCACGTCCCTTACACTGATCCTCGTAACGGGCGATGGGCTGGCTGAGCAAGATTGTGTTATCGGGTGCTACTCGTCTTGGTTCTCTAAAGCGGTGGATGACAGTTGTCGCCTCGGGTATGGCTATGACCGCTGCCATCATTACAAGGGGCGCGCCTACAATTGGATGACCAGATGTTGTGTTCTAACTCATTACTATGATAACGGTATTGGAAATCTTTTGATTCTGGCATCATTGTTGGAGATTGTGGGATCTTTTCTGTTTTAGCTTTCCAAAGCGGTGGGAGTTTTTTCCCCTAGCTATATATACTCTCTTTGTCAACGAGAGAAGGGTCCAAAAAATATGAAGGAGGGAAGATTTTAGGAAGGAATACTAGTTTTAGCAAGGCCTCTTTTACATGTTTATTTGCAAGGAACTTTTAGACTGTGCCTATTGTTTGACCTTTCTGTTTTTCATGTTTTGATTAAACTGTAAACTGTGCTCTTATCGTCTTAAGCAATTCATAGACTTCTATATATTGAATACAAGCTTGTTTATTTAAATCATGTCTAAACGACTCTTCTTAGTAGTAAAGATGTATGCGATATCATTTTATGTCAATAAATGAACTGTTTATGCTATAGCTTTAAGTTTCCGACGTTTTGGAACGTGATAACACCATTCAGGCCCTTAAGTCTATGATTTATCGTGCCCATTAGCAAACTTTGGCGCATCGCCTTAGATTAGATTTTGCTTCATTATATATGTTTCCTTTTCCTTTACAAAAACCATTATAGAAGAAGCCAACTTCTTTAAAAATCTGGAGGTTACTCAGTTTGGCGCAAAGGGGTCCCCCTTGAACTGAGTTTTCCATAAGGCACTGTTACCTCGTCAATTTTTGGCGTCAACAGTTTGTCCTTTTTCTGGCACGCCCGGTGGGACCTGAACTAATGAAATTGCTTTATAAAAGGGTGTATGAACCATCGGCCTGTAACTAGATTCCAGACTGCAAATAACCCAGGTTTACTAGTGCCTCTATTAGGGACAGTCCAGGCCGCAAATCAGTTAGTAACCGTTCCATTCCCACCACCCTTTCCTCTCACCATGTTGTCAGCCGCGAATAGAAATTATGTAGCATGGGATGCTGGAAATCCCCTGGTAGCTCCGGTAGTGCCTGCTGTTTGGGGCGCTATCCCAATTTTGACCCTGAAAGCTCTTCCCAAATTTGTCAGAGATAACACAAAAATGCCAGCAAAACATTTGCAGGATGTAGCGGATGTATGTCTGGTACACGATATCACAGCGCAGAATGTATCCCTGAGGCTCCTCGCTGCGTCCTTCAAAGGCAAGGCTCTGGATTGGTACCGAACGCTGACTCCTAATACCATTCGCACTTGGGATGACCTCGGAGATCCATTCTATGAAAGGTTCTCAAATGACGGAGATCGTTCTTCGTTATACTATCAGTTATCCATCATCAAACAAGCACCCCAGGAGGCTCTGACGGACTTCAATACCCGATTTCACTCAAGTTGGCGGAGGATTCCTATGACTATCCGCCCGACTCCAGAACTGGCGTTCATGTTTTATCTGAAGTCCATTAACCCCGACATTTCTATGATGATCAAGTCTTTGGGAGGAGCCACTTTACCAGATGCTTATGCTACCGCTATCAAAGAGGAGAATCATTTGATAGATTGCGGGAAATTGCCTCCTCAACCTATTGTGCCGATATTTCCCAAAATATCAAACACAGCACAAAAGGTTGCGTCGACTAGTGCGCCAACAACTCCCCAGTCGATGTACTCATATGCAGCCGCTCCTGAAAACTTGGTTTCCACATCAGGTTCTCCCAAGGATGAAATGGGCGACCTCAAGGAGATGTTGCGAACTATGGCGAATGATATAACAACTCTCAAGCGGAACCAAGCAATGCCTCCATGGCCTGCATATCAAAACTATCAAGGTGGGCGGCCTACCTATCAGCAAAATCAATATCAGAATGCACCTCGCACTAATCCACCCGTGGTGGCTACAAACCAAATAGTCTCGGTGCCTACGCCACTGACAGGTGCATCGCTAAGCTCAAGTAGAGAATTAACCGCGAGACAAAACAATCTAATTGATGACATCAATCCATGGTGTTTCCCCTGCAATGATGCACATATGCCCCGAAATTGTCTGCGTGGCAACTTACAACAAAAGGTGGCAGAACAACGCAATCAAGGTACTGCAGCAGAAAATGGAGAATACATATATGCCTCGGCAATGGAGAATGCGGTCCTTACCATGCAAATGCAAGGAATGTCCTTAGAGCAAGAGTCCGATATTGTGCCTGATCATGCACTCTTCTCATGGATGGAAGATGAGCAAATAGTGTTTGCCAATTACACGTCCACAACTGAAATGCCACAGGAACAGTCCGACTATAACACACGCTCAAAGAGGAGATTCACCGGTGAGCCTGTTGTTTCACTTTTGAATAGCCCGCAACGCAAAGGAGTGTCCGATCAAATCTCTGGCGTTTCTACCGTCTCTTCGCCTTCTCAACCACAGAAGGAGATTATTATAACAAAAGCAAAGGAGCATAAATCTCTGAGCTCATCACCTTTTAATGTGGTGGAGCAATTGAAGAAATCATCCGCTAATGTGTCTTTATGGGACATGCTAGCTATCCCAGAATAGAAAACTATGCTACAAAAAGCGCTTCAACAAGAGATCAAACCAGCACCAACAGAGCCGTCTGTCAGTACGGAGGGGGTTTATCAAATTCCACTAGCTAAAATTATTGCAGACAAAACAAGGGGATCCCATACGGAAGGTGGAGGTAGGCCAAAACCTCAACCCTTCTTCTTGACTCTCATTATAGGTGAAAAGCTATTACACAACGCTATGATTGATTCTAGCGCTAGTACAACAGTTATGCCAAAATTGATAGCTGAAGCCTTGGGGCTCAGCTATGAACCTATGAAGAGGGGGGTGATGCAGCTAGATGGAAATAAAGTTGATACTGTGGGTGTCATCAAAGTGCTTCCATTAACTCTATTTGCCTGCCCAAGTATCACGGTCCCGCAAGATACAGTGATCATAGATGTTCCTCCTATGTTTGGTCTTTGTCTCTCTCGAGAATTTACTTCAAAGGTGGGCAGATATTTGTCTTTAGATTGGTCACATCTAATACTTAGGACCAAGCATGGTGTGAAAATGAAGATAGAATCGAAGTCTCTACATTCTGAACACGTGGCGGATGAGGCCCTGATTAATTTTGAGGCCACACATACCTCCATCACCAAGCAGGACATGTACAATGTCAAACTGCTAGAGGAGGAGAAGGTGAGCGAAGACCGAAATGATAAGGAAGATGCTCTGTTGAGTGAACATATAAACAATGATCCTTTCGGGAATTATCATGCTACCGGATTGGGCACATATGTGATTTATGATGAAGACCAAGTTCTTCCGAAGGTCGTCAAAGAATCCGACGATAACCAAGCAAATGAGCTGTGGATGTATTTTGACGGAGCAAGGAGCAAAGTTGGAGCTTGAGCAGGGGTATGTCTAATATCCCCGCAGAATGAAAAGTTGTTGAGATCTTTCTATTTCCAATTCGCCTATTCAAACAACGAGGTTGAATATGAAGGGTTATTCCAAGGCCTAAGCCTAGCGGAACGAATGGGTATTAAGCAATTAATTATGTTCGGAGATTCTGAACTAGTAGTTAATCAGGTCTAGGGAATTTTTGCAGTGAAGAATGTCTGAATGAGATCCTATCGGCATCGAATCTGGGACCTGATTGAAGGATTTGAAGCTTTTAACATCCTGACCATTCCCTGAATGCAGAATAGTGATGCAGATCGCATGGCGGTAATCGGCGCTCAGTTTGATCATGTCTCTGACTTGCTTCGGAACAAATATTCAGTACGAGTGCTTGTTCGACCAGCGATTCCCGACAATGATCAGAGTTGGAAAGTCTTTGAGAGCGATGAGCACATCGCCTCGTTTATCCAGCACTCTGGAGAATTCGCTGATCAACTTCAACCAAAGATCGCTGAGGCCTATGAAGGACAAATTATGCAGCTCAAGTCAAACAAACTTCTGAAAGGGTTAGTTACTCTTGAGAATTTTTTTGATTGTAATGACGCCCGAAATGATAAGCGGAAATTCGTGGCAGACAAAAGCGATTATGAAAACCTTTGGGTCTCTGATAACAGGAATCTTTGGGTCAGGAAAGATGTCTCACAACGAGATAGAGAAAGGCTTATCCATTTCTATGAAAAATATAGAGTAGTGGCCTGGTCCTACGATGATCTGGAGGGTTACAATCCTGGCATCATTCAACATACTATTGAGCTAACAGAAGGTGCGAAACTAGTCCGACAGAAATAGCGGCCAGTCAACCCTAAAGTTGAGGCCTTGATGGCACAAGAGCTAACCAAGCTCATTGAGTCACGTATTGTCTTCCCAATCAAACACAATACTTGGGTATCAAATATGGTACCAGTCCGAAAGAAGAATGGTG
The DNA here is from genome assembly GCA_007258455.2 of Sequoia sempervirens. Taxonomy (NCBI): domain Eukaryota; kingdom Viridiplantae; phylum Streptophyta; class Pinopsida; order Cupressales; family Cupressaceae; genus Sequoia; species Sequoia sempervirens. The sequence goes on along the minus strand of VDFB02356477.1, from coordinate 39,501 downwards.
ATATCCGCTTATGCGTGGACTTCCGAGACCTGAACAGAGCATCTCTGGAAGACCACTATCCATTACCTTCTATGGAATCGATCCTCCAGACTGTCGCAGGATCTAAAATGTTCTCTCTGCTGGATGGCTTCTCTGGCTATAACCAGATTCGAGTTAAAGAGGAAGATCAGCACAAGACTACGTTCACTACCAAGTGGGGAACATTTGCATATGCTAAAATTCCTTTTGGTTTATCCAATGCAGGGGAAACTTTCCAGCGAGCTATGAACATCGCATTCAACGAACTAATCAATAAGTTTATTCTAATCTACTTGGATGACCTTACTGTGTTCTCTAAATCTAAAGATGATCATTTTGATCATTTGGAATTAGTTTTCCAAAAATGCCAGGAGTTCGGTGTTTCCTTAAATCCAAAGAAATGCATTTTCGGAGTACCGCAGGGTAAGCTGTTAGGGCATGTTGTGTCTAAAGAAGGTATTTCAATCGACCCCAAAAGAGTGAGGGCTATCAAGGAGCTTCCCCTTCCGGTAAATAAGAAAGGTGTCCAGTCTTTCCTGGGCAAGGTAAATTTCGTCAGCAAATTTATTTCTGATTTTTCTGGAATGATTAGGCCGATCACTCTAATGCTAAAAAAAGATCAAATTTTCAAGTGGACAACGGAGGCTCGAGAGGCATTTGAAAAGGTCAAAGAAGCGATCTCCACAGCCCCAGTGTTAATTAATCCAGATCAGTACAAAGATTTTATAATGTATGCCTTTAGTAGCAAGTCCAGTGTCGCTACTGTTCTGATTCAAAAGGATAGTGAAGGAAAGGGAGAGCATCCAGTTGCGTTCTATTCCCGAACCTTAAAGGAATATGAAGTGAATTATAACTTCATCGAAAGACTGGCCTTTGCAATAGTAAAAGGGCTTAAAAAATTTTGCCATCTAATTTCCTGCAACAAAGTTCTGGTATATGTCACACATTCTAGTGTGCGGGAATACATCATGGAGGGAGAGATCACAGAAAAAAGGGCTAATTGGATCACCAAGATCCTGGAGTATGACATCGAGGTCAGACCTACTAAGACTATCAAAGGTAGAGGACTGTGTGAGTATATGGCACAGGATGAGGAGGTGCCTGCCAAAGAGGAACATCCAGAGCTCGTCCTGATAAATGGATCAGGATCGGAAGACGATTGGCTGACAGATAGAATGAACTTCATGCGAACCGGAAGGTATTCGTCAGGCCTCTCATCCCCAAAAATAAGGTATTACCGGCTATAGAATTGCAGATATACGCTGATAGAAGGAGTTTTTTTCAAAAGAAATTTTAATGGTGTGCTCCTACGATGCGTTAATTCAGGGGAGGCGTAGAGGATCCTCAACGCATTTCACAATAGCGACGAAGGTGGACATATCTCCGCTAAAACTACCGCCATCAAGGTCCTGCGGGCTAGATATTACTGGCCTACACTTTTCAATGATTCTTACTCTCTGGTAAGGGCTTGTAAAAAATGTCAGTTCTCCGACAGAAGGAAGAATTCAGTGATGCCCCTCAAACCTATCATGGCGGATGAACCATTTGCGCAATGGGGCCTGGACTTCATCGGAATGATCAATCCGATTTCTAGTGCCGAACATAAATGGATTTTAACAGCTACAGACTACTTTACGAGGTGGGCGGAAGTTGTTCCCCTTAAGGGGGCAACAGAAACAGAGATTGTAGACTTCCTCAAAGCACTGGTGACAAGGTTCGGCCCTCCGAAAACAATCATTTCGGACAATGCCAAAGCATTTGTAGGTACAAAGGTATGTCACTTTGCATTAAAAAATGGCATATTCCTTAAAACATCATCAAACTATTATCCACAGGGAAATGGACTAGCCGAGTCGACAAATAAAAGTTTAGTCCGACTCATTAAAAAGGTTGGCTCAGAACACCAGAGGGAATGGCATAAAAATCTCTGAAAAGCGCTCTGGGCCAACCGCATAAATCCTAAGCAAGTCCTCAAGACTTCGCCCTATGAGCTGGTATATGGGAAGGAGGCACTGTTACCTATTTCTATGGAGATCCCGGCAATACAGTTATTAAATTCGCTTGAGATAGAACAAAATGATGCCATGGAGGTTCGGCTGGAAGTACAAGAAAAAAGGGAGAATTCCCTAATAGCAATGACAATCTGTCAACAAGTGGTCAAACGATGGTTTGACAAGAAGGCTTCCGACCAAGGTCTGAAAAGTGGAGACTTAGTGCTAAAATATGACAGTAGGACTACAAAGCTAGGTCAGCACAGTAAGTTTGACAGCCTATGGGAGGGACCCTTCAAAATCATTCGGTGCATGCAACACAACACTTTTGAGCTGGAAAATATGGAACAAGAGCCGTTAGGAATCTCCGTCAATGGGATTTATCTTAAGTTATTCCATTAGGAAAAAAGGTCTACCCTGTACAGTTGTAAATAACACTTTTATTTCCTTTCCTATTTTTGGTCTATTCTTTTGTTGAATCAGTGGTCTTTCTACGCATTTGCTCATTATCGTTGGCGGGTAAAACACCAGAGTTGCTTTACACAAAATATACTCATAAATGGAGAAAAGACATACAAAATTTGCAAACTCAAAAAATTTTAAACACAGAAGCAAAAAGGAGCATAGACTTTCCTTAAAAAGAGAAGTATATATTTATATATATATGTTCCTGGGCTACAAAATGGCTGAGATGCCGATTTTCAATATATACAAGTATCAGAGTATATTATATATACGATGGCCTTTTATCAGGCTTATCTGGAACAGGTGAGTTATATCATCAGGCAGGAAGGCAAGGGAGTTATCTATCCAAAGGAATGGCTGGCAGCAACCAACGCATTCACCACAGCATTTGCTTCTTCCTCGTCCACGGGCTCCTCGACGGAATTGGCAACATCATTCAACGCAATCATCGTCGGTGGTGGATACACCAGGTCCCTGAAGTCAATATACCATTCTATGTCGTAGAAGGGTATCACGTTGTAGCTCCGGAATAGGAAGTGTAGGGCTTGAGTAACCCTTTGCTGGTGTTGGCCATAGGTCTACAGGCAGAATCCGCTGAGAAATGGCAGCCAAACAATGACAGCTTCTTCTTCAATAAAGCGACGCAGGTCGCTGGCTATTAGCAGGCCTATCCCATATGCAGCATGTGTAACAACCTCGTCAAACCCATTCAAGTACTTCTTCGGGAATATTTCTTTGACCAGCTTCAAGATAAGTGGTCGAGGAACGCAAATGTCCAGCATGGACGCTACAAAGTGCGAGCATATGTCGGTGTTCACCTTATACTTATCTTCATATTCTACGCAATCCTTGCCTAGGACCCACTTAATGGCTACCAGAACCAGCGAGTGCTTGTTCTTCGTCATCCTTTTCAGCCTTCTAGTGGAGATCTCACCTACAAATGTCGTATGTGATTTGAACAAGGTTAGGTGAATTGGGGTATCCATCCTCCTGACACTATCCCTAAGTCTCCTAAGATAATGCCAAATTTTCTCACCACCTAACCTATGAAAGGACTTGCTTAGCAATCTGCTACTGACCTATCACATTTCAAACGCTAAGTATGTTTGTTTGCTATCTACTAGCCTATTTATAGAGAAATTGAAAAGACATATGCCAATCCGCCTCTAAGAAACATGATGTATAATGGCTGCCATCTTGAAGGCCAAGTCTGCGTTTGTTCATATTTTGGGCTAGTACATGCATGATAACATGGCTCAAGGCGTGCTTAATTAAATGAAGTTAATTAATTAACTTTAAAAATGTGGCACTTGTTGGTGAAGGTACGTATGGCCGTAGGCTATTGTGTCATATCTCAAGCGCATCCCAGAGCCCAAGGCGATACTCATATCTTTTTAAGGCGGCGATCGTTTGCTTAGCGTAATCATTCCGGCTGAGATATTAATTGCCAGCGCATGTTAACGCAAAGTTGGAAGGCCAGTTGCAAGCTCAATTTCCAAGAAAATCAGAGCATATCACACGATCTCTTAAAAAGCAATGATGAAAGTCGACCACCTCGAAATAGCAATCAGTTCATCTTGCACGAGTTGTAGAATTAACGGTACATGCCGAATTAAATGCAAAAGGCTTGCTTTCGCCTACCACCTTGAGAAAAGTTGCTATTATTGCATGAAGGGGCTTAAATATTTCAAAGCCTTTTACAAACGCAGAGAAGTGCAAAGTGTTTTCTGTCTGTCTATCCAGTGCAAGCGTATTCACAGGCCAGGAGCTTACAAATTCTGCAGAGAAAGAAAAATGTCAGAATCTTCAGCTCAGCCAATGCAGGAGGAGATAGCCATGAAATGTATATGGCTATTCGTTCTTTGGCTGAGGTATACGTGTACGAGGATGTAGCATATGCCACGCCTGGTATACCCGCGAAGATGAGAAGAGCCAACACAGAGGAGCTGGAAAGACCCAAGGAATGGAGTAACCAGAAAAAGGTTAGGGAAAATGGGATAATATCTACGACCCAAAGCTTGCAAAGAACCCTAAATATCTCAGAGAGGCGGCTTGTGCAAGGTTATCAGCACCAAAGGAAGACCAACCCACGATAGGTAGAGTCTGGTTTAGTGGTCTCCCACAATATATGGTCTCATTGGTGCACTATTGCCCAGAGGTGATCGACGCGGATTTTCAGCGCTATAATCCAGACACCCACTATATTGAAGGTCGCAATTTAAGGGTTCATATTAGCCCAGAAGCCATTTGGCATATGTTATGTATCACTGATCCCAGCAGAAGAAAGGAAACTATCGAACATTTCCGCCCAAACAAGGGGGAGAAAATATGGAAGAGGATGAAAACTGGCTCCGATTTCTTGTTAGAGGAGATTAATAAAAAAGGTATCGCATCTGCTAAGGCACCGAGTATCCCATTATCGCGTGGTTCATTCCACAATGATCTCCAGGACCCCATGTCCATGTTGGCATTTGTTTGCGGCCAAGACTCTGATGAGAAGATCGAGGCTTTTCAGCTGGGCCCTGCGATACAGTTTCGGAAGCAGCATGAACTCTTCTGGTATGATTTCGCTGAGTTCATGGTTGAAGAAATGATGAATCAAATGGATAATTACCAGGCGGAAAAGAAGTTTAGATTTATTTCCTACCTGGTCCACATGTTCCTGCACCAAAATCCTGATTTTTTTGCCCGATTTATTCCGCTATCAATTTTTGATGAGCAGAATAAAAGAAAGTCAGTGTCTACATAGACACCTTTCCTTTCCGCAACATATGACTATTATGCATTTGCAGACTATTTCATAGCCCCGGTCCTGAATGATTTGATCAGAGAAGGTGATATCGTCCAGCTCAACATGGAGCAAACTAATTTTTTGTAAGGCTACACCCCTGCTTGTGACTAGTTCTTGGGCAAGGATTTCACAATCTTTCGAATGCGAGGCTTTATTGGTAAGTCTTTCCTACTCTCGGCTTGTGTCACCAATAGAGTGCTCATGTTGGAGGTGTTCCGATAGGTGTGTATCATTGATTTCATGTTCTGTAGCTGCGAAAGTGTCAAGAAGAAGGGATTTTTTACCTGCCCGAAGAGTTTCAAGTCAGTAATGCTTGTTAAAAAACAATTGCACAAGCTGCTAGAGGAGAAGCTAGCACATCTAGGGTTGTTATTGGTAAATGATAAGTGGGATTACAACCCTTTCAATGACCTGCCAGAGCTACACATGAAGGTTACACATGTTCCCCGACCATACTAGGAGAAGCGGCGTAATAAGCGGACTGATAAAGATGAGGATTTTGTTGAATTAGCACAAATCCCTACACCGGATACCAAAATTCCATGGCACAAGTTCTACTTTCCTATGGATGTGGCCTGGGACAACCTTTCGATAGAGCGCGGCATGTATAACAAGTTGAAAGTGGGCGAGGAATGGAGTGATGAAAAAATAAGAGCTTTCTGGAAATATCGCCAGGAAATAGCACAGTTAAAGGCTCCTTATAATCAAATAAAGGATGACCAGGAATTTGATAGATGGTGGGATGAAGGCCATCCTAGCCCAATCTCTAGTGCTGACAAGAGCGAAGAAGTAGAGGGATCTGAGGAGCAGGAAGAAGAAACGGCGGTATCATCCTCTTCAGCGCAAGGAGATAATGTCTCTGAGCATGCCGCCTATGTGGGCACTAATGTACGCTTTAATATAGCAAGAGGCTTGCTTACACACACATGGGCTGCTAAACCAGTCAGGCTAACACCTCAGCAGAGGGATCCAATGATTGAAGTTAGTGAGTGTCCACCTGCGAAAAGGCAGCGCACGAAAAGTGTTATCGGAGGAGTTCTGCATGAAACCGTCGAAGGAGAGGTGCCCGTTGCTGGCCAAATGCCAGAGTTTGCAGGCGAATCACGAATAATTCTAGAACCACTACCGACCGGTCAGCAGGTACATTTCGCTCCTTCTTCTCTCGCATCTCATTCCTTCGTATCATCCCCTACTCCGTTGGCAACTCCCACCATAAGCCCGAGCCCTCCACCTTCTGCTTCTGGTCCAGCTTATTCGGTTGGATTTCCCCAGGTATTCGAAAGCCTCACCATTTATAATTACTCCTCCAAGTATGCTCACGCCTACTGCTATCGCTCTGTCTTTCCTCACCTCGCTTTCGGAAGATGTTCCCCCTATCGGCCCCCATTCTTTTCCCGCTATGCTTACTGATCCCCGTCCATTGCAACAAGCTGACACCCAGTCACCAAATCTCTTTTTCCAGCCAATTAGCCTTACAACTGAATCTCTGATTCAGCCGCTACAAATGTCTAGCCCTGCTGATAGTTCTTAGGCCAAGCAATGGAACGTGCCACACTTCTCTCCGCAAATTGTCACTCTCTAGAAGAAGCAAATGTGTGCGCCCATGAAAATTACCTATCCCTATGCCCTACCTTCTGGTGTTGCTTTCGTAGGTGGGCTGGTATCTTCACTAGCCGAATTCATAGCACAGATAGATTGTGGAAAAGAAGCGCGCGCAAATAGAATGAGACGACGCAAGGCAAAGGACGACAATGCTCCCACCGAGCTGAGAGTTCAAGCTTCATATGATGAGGCCCGGAAAGAATTAAAATTTGTAACCATGTACCCAAGGATAAGCAAACCTCAGGGAGAAATGTAGCCTGAAGATTATGAGATCTACACTGTCGGACTCGACATGAAGGTAGCCTGGCTGCAAGATAAAGTTGAAATCATGGAGGAGACGCAACGGGTGGTCACTTCCGACTTCCTCAAAACTGGCCGCCAGTTAAAGAAGAAGGATGAACAACTCAAGACAGCCAAGGAAAGGGTGATCTTTCTGGAGACAAAGGAGAAATTCTTGGAAGCTGATATCGCTCGAATGACTAAGAGGGCGCTAACAGCAGAAAATAAGAGGAACGGGCTTCAGGGCGAAATTGTGAAGACCCAGGTTGCTAACCCAGGCTTAGTAAAAGAATTGCAGAGTCAAAACCAAGCAGCGCAATAGAGCCTACGGTCGATAGAGGAGGAGCTTGAACGCTTCTGCCTTGAGTATAGTTAGAGGATGGCAGAGAAGGGTATGGAGTTGGAGCGCCTACAAGAGCAGCATCAGCAGAAGGTACAGGAAAAAGAGGCAGAATTCAAAAATATGAAAGCTAAGCTAGAAGAGGAGCTCTGAGAGACAAAGGCTTCTCTGGAAGAGCAATCGGCTAACCACTCTCGAGCTGAACAAAATTGGAATAAAGAAATGAACAGCTATGCGGAGTAGTTAGCGTCCGAGAAAAAGAAAATGACAGAATTAGCCGAGGCCCTCATTTCAAAAGACGCAAAGATTTCTTCGCTTAAAGCCTCTCTGCTACCTGCCCCTGCCCAACCTGATGTCATCCCGCTAGTTAGACAATTGTACCTTTCTCACTGGGAGAAAGTCAAGACCTTTTTCCTAACACTGCAGCCTACCCTCTGATTCATCGACAAGCCATCAAAACTCAATCAAGAAGCTCACGACACAATGGAGCAGTTCCCGCGTTTCATCTTGGAAAAAGTTCTAGAGGCAAGGGACTTGCTCAACAAGCTATACTCCGTCTCAGATGAAATCCTTGCTGAGGCGGGTATCGAAGATCAGGACATTGTTGTTCAAATTGCCAATAAATTCATCCATTGTCATTCCACTTTCCAGTGCACTAAGGCATCGGCGGCTTTCCTAAGCAAGGCACTTGATGGCATACGGGGAAGTTTCTCTGAGTTAGGCAAGTTGGGGCTGCCATCCCCGTTCCTCGAGGATGGCTCCATTGCCACAACTACACAGATTGCAGAGATTATTGAGCAGAAGGAGAACGACGCGGAGGCATTCAGGGAATTCGGCAACTCCCCATTAGCAGCCGACATTGAGGCAATCATTCATCCGCTCTCCCAGCTACTTTTCCATATCCAAGCAGGGGCCGGCCTACCTAAGGTGCTACCTCACAAAGAAGCTATTGACCTCCGCGGGGCACAAGAAAATTTGCGCAGCATAGCAAAGCCGTCCGAAAGTGAATGGTTGCCTTTGCAGGCTACTCTTTCCAAACTCTAACTCCATTCGCCCTATGGATGAAGGCTCTAGTCTGTAGAACCAGAGAGTTTTTGGGTTCTACGTTCCTTGTCCGAAACGCCCCTGATAGTCGCTAAAAGATGTTAAAATAAATATTCGAACAGCTCCCTTCAGGTTTCTTTTTGTGAATGTGTGTGCGTCGGCCTGTGCATCACCGAGTCTGGTTGGCTTTCCATCAAGTTTTGATCTTCCGCTGTTTGCATTCTCTCTTCGCAGCTTCAAGTGACGGCTTCCCTTTCGGCTCCAAAGAGGCTGCGCTGGGTCTACACATGTCGCACTTACGGAGGATTTTATTTGTTTTCCCTTGAGGTCTCTTCGGGTTGCGAAAACCTTCCACAAGGGCAATCACTCCTAAGATTGTCAGAAGGGCCCACATCTTGGTACATGGCGGCATATCGCAAACTTTTCTTGCAGGGATAAAATCAGCAGTTGCACGCTGCAAAATGCTTCTGCAAGCCTTCTTTGTTTTTTGTGGACCCTATCTTCTGCCAGGTGGCAACCTTTCGTAGCCTTTTCAACACAACAAGGAGATGAACACAACAGGCTGTGAAACACTGCCAAGCGTCTTTCGAACCTGGTTCACGCGACTTTCTCCCCACTTCAAGATAGCCCTTAGCCCCTTGAACACGTGTCGCTTCTTCACAATCTCTCGGCAGCAGTAGAAAGAATTCTCATTCGGGCCACGACAGACTGCCACGTGCCTTACACTGATCCTCGTAGCGGGCGATGGGCTGGCTGAGCGAGATTGTGTTATCGGGTGCTGCTCGTCTTGGTTCTCTGAAGCGGTGGATGGCACTTGTCGCCGCAGGTATGGCTGTGACCCTGCCATCATTATAAGGGGCGCACCTGCAACTAGATGACCAGATGCTGTGTTCTAACTCATTACTATGATAACGGTATTGGAAATCTTTTGATTCTGGCATCATTGCTGGAGATTGTGGGATCTTTTCTGTTTCAGCTTTCCAAAGCGGTGGGAGTTTTTCCCCCCAGCTATATATACTCTCTCTGTCAACGAGAGAAGGGTCCAAAAAATATGGAGGAGGGAAGATTTTAGGAAGGAATACTGGTTTTAGCAAGAGACACCAGGCCTCTTTTACGTGTTTATTTGCAAGGAACTTTCAGAATGTACCTATTGTTCAGCCTTTCTATTTTTCATGTTTTGATTAAACTATAAACTGTGCTCTTATCGTCTTAAGCAATTCATAGACTTCTATATATTGAATACAAGCTTGCTTATCTAAATCATGTCTAAATGACTCTTCTTAGTAGTAAAGATGTATGCGATATTATTTTATGTCAATAAATGAACTGTTTATGCTATAGCTTTAAGTTTCTGATGTTTTAGAACGTGATAACACCATTCAGGCCCTTAAGTCAATGATTTATCGTGCCCATCAGCAAACTTTGGCGCATTGCCTTAGATTAGATTTTGCTTCATTATATCTGTTTCCTTTTCCTTTACAAAAACCATTATAGAAGAAGCTGACTTTTTTAAAAATTCGGAGGTTACTCAGTTTGGCGCAAAGGGGTCCCCCTTGAACTGAGTTTCCCATAAGGCACTGTTACCTCATCAATTTTTGGCGTCAACAGTAAACATTGGGAAATAAAACATTCAACATTTTTCATCAAATTTCCAACCCTTTAGGAAGCATATATCTTTGAAAAAATCCAAGTTTTATTGCTTGCCCTAGGGATTCTATCCTTAGAGGTTTCTAAACATTTGGGTTTACATCTCAATTTGCTTACTAAATTCAACAATAGGTAACTTTTTCCTTTATTTCATTGAAGTTCCACACAATATACTTTGTGGAATGATAATAAGTTAAGACATTAGACATATAGCTCAAAGATCTAATCAATAATTGTTTGTGGTAAAAAGAACTCACTAAGTAAAGCTAAGAACAATTGAACCCCACACATGTGTCTCAAATGATTTCACGCAAGATCAAAATCCGGAAACCAAAGTCAAAACTTCTTAGTCCAAAAGATCATCAAAAGTGTCTCTCAACGCTCTACGAATTCAAACAAAGACTGCTTTTTAACTTTTACATAAGAGCTTCAAGAAATAATCTCGGTTTGTACTCATTCTATTATTGTCAAAATCCAAATCTTTTTTGAGAATTTAAACACCTTGTTTAGAGTAAAGCATGTTTTTCAAAATTGAGGTCTTGTAAACAAGAGTCTTTTTAGGTACACATAGGATCAAAATCAATCTTCATCCATCTTTCAAACATCAAACCAAAAATTATCTCACCAACAACTCTAGAAAATCTTGAAATCATCCTTCATGCTAGACTTTTTGGCAAATCCATGAATCAAAAATCCTTGAAACAAATCAAATCAAAATCCTTGAATCAAAACATCAAAATCATCTTGTTTAGCTAGGTATATGTAGATGCGTCCTTCTCCATATGCTTAGTTGAATTATCATCAAAATCATCTTGTTTGGTTAGGTGTGGGTAGATGCATCTTTCTCCCTACACCTATTCAAATTATCATCTTATGAGAAAATCTATCCTATAGATAACATCCAACATCTTGGGATCTATTTGTTCATTATCCAAAATCAAAACAATACAAAACCAAGTCAAGGTTAAAATCAAATCCAAGAATCCAAAAATCCAAGAATCTGAAATCAAAATCCAAGAATCCCAAGAAAGTCCCAAAAGTCTATCACTCCCCTCAAGATATTCTAAGAGTTTAATCATCCATATCATCCACCTTCACGAATTTCACCATCACATCTTTTTATCCTTAATCATCCTAGATCTTCTCTTTTGAGCCTCATTTTATGGTTCAAACAAGATCGAAACACAAAAAGAACATGGAGGCCAACAAAGAAACATCAACTTCAAGTGACCTAAGCCAAACCAATACCGAAATGAATCCCGTTGGATCAAGCAATCCTCTAACTAATTATCCTTCATCATCACAAAATTTTCAAGAGGAAGCTCAAGTGGAGGATATCACCAATAATTTCTTTGGGATGACACAAGACGAGATCACCAAAATGGTCCAAAACCCCGAGAATCATAGAATTGTCAACATCATGATGAAGCTACATCCCTCACAATACATGCTTGAATTAGAAAAACAAGGGGCTAAACTCCCTTCCAATTTTGATGTGAGCACCATTGTGGAACAACCTTTTGGGGTCATGCCTCCAATTTCATCTATACCTCCATTCAAAAGCATCACCAAACCCACCCCCCAAATTGCATCATTCATTACTCCAACTCAACCTATTGTTAACAAAGGGAGCGCATTTCTCAATGCACTACAAACTCACCCCCTTGTGAGTAACCAAAATTTAGACACAAACACGATCTTAGGGAAATTTGTACCCCAAAATCCATCACATCCATATGTCCCCCTCACCTTTCATGATCCAAATGACCCAGAATCATCATTTCACACAACACCAGCATACCCATTAAGTACACAAACCTCTCTCCCTATGACCTCGCAAGGAGAAGGAGACTTATTTGGACTAAGGGGCATCTTTGACCCTTCATCCTCATCATTTCTCCAAGGAAGTTTTCCACTCACTTTTCCACCACTTCCACCCTTACCACCAACATCAACATCAACTCTCAGTTTTGGGTTACCACCATTGCCCCAACTCATTCAAAACAATCCCCCAATCATCAATAAAAACATCATATCAAATCCTCCCATCTTGCCATCGATATTGCAACAACAAATGGCAACCATCCCAATAACAAAAGAAACCACCACATCATCAACCATTCCCCAAAACATGGTCTCTCAAGGACCAAGCATATCAATTACATCATCCACCACAATCCCAATCATCAATACAACGATGCCTCTCATCACAACAACACACACTATACCAAATTCGTCGCCACCACCACCACCACCTCCACCACCAAAAAAACATCAAGCCAATATAGCATTACATTACAAGATGCTCGACAAGCTTCCTATCAAAATGCACTTCAGCAAATCCAAAACCAACAAGCTACACAACTAGCCGCTCAGCAAGTGCAAACACAATTATTTGCATAGCAAGCAGCACAAGCCGCACAAGCCGCTCAAGCTGCACAACAAGTGCAACAAGCACAACAAGCATAGAAGGTTGCTCAATCCCAAGCCCTATTACAACAATAGTAAGCCGCTCAAGCCGCGCAGCTGCACAAGCTTCTCAACAAGCACAAACCCAAGCTCAGGCACAAGCGCAAGCTCGAACCCAATACCAAGCTCAACAAGAACATGCACAATCACAAGCACAGTACCTCGCACAACAACAAGCATACTAGCAAGTGTTGAAGCAATACCAAGAGCAACAACAAGCATCCCAACAACAAGCATTATTGGTGCAACAACAGCAGCAAGCTCAGCAACAAGCACTATTAGCGCAATAGCAACAAGACCAACAACAAGCATTGTTGATACAGCAACAAGTACAAGCATACTTGGTGCAGCAAAATGTGCAAGCACCATCCACCAACACACTAACCAATCCATCCATTCCTCCAACAAGTGAACCACCGCAGAACACCTTCATCCCACCCCCTGATCCACAAAACAACGTAACAACGCAAATCAAGTTGCTCTCGCAACAAGTTCTTGATCTTCAATAAGGGAAAACCACAAAAATACCCAACAACTTGTGTCCCTATCCATTTGACAGGTGTCTTGTAATGAAACCATTCCCAAAGGGATTTGAGATCCCCAAATTTGATAAATACCGAGGGATGGGAAACCCTGAAGATCACATCAAGGAATTCCAAGTTCATTGCATGGAAGTCACATATGACAATACATATCTGATGTGGCTATTTCCTAGAAGTTTGGTTGGCCAAGCCATGGAGTAGTTCTCTCGCCTTCCTCCTGGCATCAAAAAGTTCCAAGAAATAGTAGATGCATTCATAAAAAAATTACGCCTTCAATATTGGTATGGATGTCAGTCTAGAGGAACTATCAGCTCTTAAACAAGGAAAGAATGAATCATTTGCTTCCTTCTTACAACAATGGAAATCCAAGGCCAATAGGAGAAAATGGGTCATTTCAGAAGAACAAGTTTGTACCATCATCTCCGATCTCGAAGGAGTCTTGGCATTCCATCTCAAGGTGCAAGGGATCACCACATATGATCAATTGATCTCCAAGGCGCTTAACATTGAATGAGCCCTTATGGCACAAGGAGGGACACTTGCATATCCTAAATAGCAAAAAAATCGCCCATCCATCAGTTATAACGACAAACTTCGCACATGGGCGAAAAATAGAAACATTACCAACGATGGTGTTGTCGACGCCAAAGTTGTCATCAGTTCTCCTTGACAAAACACACCAACACCCCAGCAACAACCCCAAAACAACAATCAAAACAATTACCAAGCTAACATGGTGACTTAGCAGCCAAACAATCAAAAATGTGAAAAATCAAAGGGGACCACCCTAGCGAAATAAAAAATCCCCCAAGAGGAAGTACACATCCCTTCAGGAATTAGCTAAATCTATCATGAAGCGACTGGTAGTAGAAAAACTCATCACAATCCCCACCTATGACAATTATTAAGAGCCCTTGGTCAAACCGCCGTGGTACAATGAAAATCACCTTTGTGATTTCCATAAAATTAAGAGACACGCAACTACTAGTTGTATGAGGTTGAAAAACTTAATTCAATACCTCATTGATCAAAAAATCATAAACGTAGAGCAACCAGGGGAAATCAAAATCTCAAAATCTACACAAATTTGATGCCCAATCATTAAAAAAAGGGAACAATAACAATGATAAGGGGAAGGGAACATTCAAAATTGTCTATCATGTATATGACCATGTCATCGCATCCCTAGATGAGTATTGCACCATTATCACCATAAAAGGAGCCCACATTGATTGTGGAGTCACCACAAGAGGTGGAAAAATTACAATCGCAGGGTCATCTCAGCCTCCTAGAGCACCCACTTCCAACCCGAGAGTCATTCCTAGTGGCTATAATGTCCTTGATCAGTTGAAAAGAACCCCAGCTCAAATCTCCATCATGGAGTTACTGAAGATATCATCGACCCACAAAAAGATCCTCGAAGAAGCATTGGCTTCATCCACTGTCTTCGTGGATCTTGATGTTCAACAATTCCAAACTATGGTCAGAAACATCATTACCCCAAATCTTCTTAAATTCTCTGATCAATATTTTCCCACCCAACCATCTCACAACCACACACTCCATTTGGAGGTCCTAGTGCATAAGAACAAAGCCAAGAGAGTCTTGGTGGATGGAGGTGCGAGTTTAAACATCTGTTCCCTCAAGCTCATAAAGAATCTGGGAATCTCAGAGGATTCCATTGAAAAGGGCAAAGGCATCACAATTAGGGCATACGATGATCAAGAAAGAGTGTCTCAAGGCACTATCCAACTCCCTATTCAAGTAGGGCCAGCAATTATGGAAACCACCTGTCAGGTCCTTGACCTTGATTTTCCATATAACATTCTCCTAGGACATCCATGGATCCATCGGATGCAAGCAGTGGCATCAACCTTTCACCAATGTATCAAATTCACATACCAGGGCCAAGAGGTCACTATCCATGGGGATCTTGAACCCTTTTCTTATTGCAAGAGCCTAGAAGCAAAATATTACAAAATCCCCCAAGTTCCAAAGAATTATGAAGGCCCATCAACTCCATACATTGACCCAGCTACTCTCGCCTCCACTTCTACGAAAGAGACACTCGCCATCCCCGCCATCTCCGATATTAAGGTCATTATCTAGGACAATGTGTGTGGACACTATATAATCCCAAAAAATGCTTTTGTGGTAGGAGATTTACCATAATCTCCAAGGTCACAAGGACAACCACAATCAAATGATGCTTCATCATCTCAAACCTTCATAGTAGGCTCCTCCAACTTCAGAAGTTGGGGAGATCTCAACCGAGAAGTAATAGAGGAGGACTGATCCCATCTCCTATACTAGGACAATAGACCAGTAACCGATCTACCTATGGATGATAGCAGTAAAGGCTTACAAATGATGCTCGTGATGGGCTATGACAGAAACAGAAAGCTTGGACAAAATGACATTGGGCTTCTAATACCCATCATTCCTAAGACGTGAATGAAAAATATTGGCCTCGGATGTACCCCTCCGAGTATATTCATACATGGCCAAAATCCCTCAGGTGAGAAGTTCAAAACTCCTCAGCAAACGACAGCCACCCTCCAATTGCCTATATCCACTAGTCTTCCCTTAGACAATTTCACATTTGACATAACCGATGTCTATAGTAGTAGTGATGAGGAAGATGCCATAGCTAACTTACCTAGGATTTTTGAGAATTCCTCTATCCTCATGATTAGTACCGTGTCATTTGAGTCAACCAGTCAAAACAATGAAATCAACCTAATTTACCCCTAGCTCATCGATTACAACCAACGAGGACCGCCAATTCTAGACACTTTCAAAAATGATGAAGCACTCTCAGAATTCATGGGACTGTGGGATAATATTCCATGTGGGGATCATAAAGCAAGATTTATCATTGAGCTAGACACACATGCATACTATGGGAAAACGATTGAATCCCTCAATTGCAAAAGTGAAAAACTGAGAATAATCTCTAGGTCCTTGAGTGAAAACCACACCATGGCACTCTCTGACCCAAAAATAGTAAAAAGAAAGGACACATCCGACGGTGAAAACCTCTTTGAGGCACCCAAGGATGGGGGATTCAATCTTCCTCTCAGAGCTCTACATCAGGAAAAGTTAGTGGTTCTAGCCGAAAAGTGCAACCTAGTGAACTTAGGGATAGAGCAAACCTCGCACATCACATTCTATGCTGAGTCATTACTATCAGAGGAACAAGAGCTCCTAGCAGCCTTCTTAAAGGAGAGAAAGGTCAACTTTGCATGGAGCTATGCCGACATGCCTGGGCTTGATCCAGAGATTGTGGTCCATCATCTAGCAGTCTACCCCAAAGCAAAGCCCATTAGACAAAAGCTCAAGAAAATGCATCCTTAGATTGCTTTGTTAGTCAAAATGGAATTAAATAAGCTACTTGATGCAGGGTTCATATGACCAATCGACTACCTAGAGTGGGTATCAAATCTGGTACCTGTTTCAAAACCTGATGGGGGCATCTGAATCTGCATGGATTTCAGAGACCTATACAAAGCATGTATGAAAGATGATTTGTCGTTGCCTAACATTGACATGATTGTGGAAATGACAGCAGGACATGAAATGCTTTCTCTAATGGACGGTTTCTCTGGGTACAACCAAATAATGATTTCTAAAGAAGACCAACACAAAACGGCCTTCACTTGTCCATGGGGGACCTACTACTGGAACATGATGTTGTTTGGCCTAAAGAGCGCTGGAGTAACATATCAGAGGGCCATGACCTTAATTTTTCATGACATGATCCATAAGACTGTGGAGGATTATGTCGACGACATATTGGTGAAATCTAGAAATAAAAGGGACCACATAGCAGCATTAAGTGTTATTTTCGACAGGCTGGAGGAATACAAGGTTCGTTTAAATCCAAAGAAGTGTGTCTTCGGCATATAATCAAGGAAGCTATTGGGATACATTGTGTCCATGAGAGGGATTGAAATAGATCTTGCCAAGGTAAAATTAATCCTCAAAATGGAGGCTCCTAAAACATTCAAAGAGTTGAGAGGCCTCCAAGGTAGGCTTCAGTCCATCCGTGGATTCATAGCACAACTGGCAGACAATCAAATCCCTTATTCTCACCTACTCCACAAGGGGGTAGCGTACAAGTGGGATGACAAGTGTGATGAATCCTTCAACAAAATCAAAGAATATCTACTCACACCTTTGGTCTTCATGCCACCGATCCCAAGAAAGCCACTAATCATCTATGTATCAGCAATAGTAGCAGCCATCGGTGCTCTCCTAGCTTAGCACGATGAAAATGGGATAGAGAAGGTTATCTATTACATCAGCCGCACAATGCTCGGGCATGAGTTAAACTACTCATTCATCAAAAAATCTTGTCTAGCAGTAGTGTTTTCTTCACAAAAATTCAGACACTACATGTTGGCACACAAAATCAAACTCATTGCCAAGATCGACCCCCTCAAGTACCTATTATCAAAGGAAATGCTCACAGGAAGGATGGCCAAGTGGGTCATGATTCTATCTGAATATGACATCGAGTACGTGGAATGAAAAGAAATCAAAGGCCAAGTGATCGCAGATTAGCTTGCAAAAGCACCCATGTATTCAAAGAATCCACTCATATCATTGTTTCCTGATGAATCCATCTTCAATCTCAACATAGACAACCATTGGAAACTCTACTTTGATGGTTCCTACACACAGCATGGATCAGGAGTTGGTGTCTTCTTCATCACCCCACAAGGGGACTGTATACCTAGATCCTACAAGTTAGCATTCCCTTGCACTAACAACATTACAGAATATGAGGCTTTAACCAGAGGTCTCAAAATAGCAGTACAGTGGCACATCATGGCCCTCATGGTATATGGAGACTCCCAGCTAATAATAAATCAAGTGAATGATGAGTACCAAACAAAGGATGATAAGCTAAATCCATACAATAAATTGGTGGAGAGTCTTAAGGAATCATTCATTGATATCACATTTGAGCAGATTTCCAAAGAAAACAACAGTGACAGACGCCATGGAAAAAATTGGATCCCTATTGGATATCCCTCGTAATGTCCTAAAGCATGAATTCCTAGTAGAGCAGCTTCTCGTGCCTACATTTGAGGTACCTGAGTCAAAATTTGTGTGCGAAATCAATCATCCTGGTGATCTCTGGTACCACGACATATACACCTACCTACAAATAGGGGTCCTACCTGCTGACTTACCCTCAAGCCTAAAAAGAACCTTTGTCAAGAAATCATCCTAGTTTTTCATCCTAGAAAATACCCTTCACCGTAGGAGCATAGAAGGCACCCTATTATGTTGCTTAAACGTTGAGGAAGCATTGACCATCTTAACCGAGGTGCATAACGGTATATGTGGTTTGCACTCGAGTAGAATGAACTTGGCCAAGAAACTACTAAGGACGAAGTATTATTGGCCTACTATGGAAAGAGAAGCACATGACTATGTCAGAAGGTGTCTACAATGTCAGCGGCATAGAGACCTCATCCATGCTCCAGCTCAAGAGCTTCATCCCATTGTCACACCTTGGCCCTTTTCACAGTGGGGGCTCGATCTCATTGGAAAAATCACCCCCACCTCATCTAGTGGCCACAATTTTATCATTACCGCCACTGAGTACTTTACCAAGTGGGTGGAAGCCATCCCCATGACATACATCATTGGAAAGCAGATATCAAAGTTCATCCTGAACTACTTAATATGCCGATACGGTGTTCCCCAAGCTATTATCTCAAATAATGGGACACCTTTCAAGAATCAAGATGTTCGTGACCTTTGCGACAAGTTCAAAACCCAACATCATTTTTCCACTCCATATTATCCCCAAGGAAATGGCCAAGCAAAAGCTACCAATAAAACCATTCTAAAAATCCTCAAAAAGATAGTCAGTGATGCAGGTCGTGACTAGCATCTATAGCTAAATCTTGCCCTCTAGGCCTATCGAACTAGCATTCGCACACCAATAGGTGCCACCCCCTTCTCCCTGGTCTATAGATCAGAAGCCATATTACCTATAGAGATCGAGCTCCCATCACTGAAAATATCACTACAGAATCTCATCATGGATGAAGAATATCGAGTATCAAGACTGAATGAGTTGGAGCTGCTAGATGAGCAACGTATGGAGCATTGAACCATTTGCAGGTCTATCAAAACTGACTCAAGAGGAGCTATAACAAGAAGATCAGGAGCAAGACCTTCCAAGTCGAAGAACTTGTGCTAAAGGAGAACTAGAAGAACATCCCAAACCAAAATGGCAAAGGTAAATTTCAACCCAACTGGCTGGGGCCATTCATCATCACAGCAAGTTACAAGTCAGGGGCATATAGTTATCAACACCCGAAGGGGAACCTTTGTAGGAGCCCACGAACAGCTCCCATCTTTAAAAAAATTATGCCTAAATCCTACAAGGTATAAAACCAAAAAATCAAAAAAATCAAAAAAATCAAAAAATGTCCTAAAAAAATGGTTACCCTGATGAAAACTGGCAAACAGGCATTTGGTGACAACAAAAAATTAAAAAAGCAAAAATCCAAAAAAAACAAAAAAAAGATTAAAAACAGTAAAGAAAAAAAATCATCCTCTAGTGAAAACCACTTCGGTGGCGCTTTGGGCAAGTACCTTGGTGAAAACCTGGAAAATAGGCACCTTGTGTAAATAAGCACTCTCCATCCACCAAGATCTTCATGACTCGTTCTGCATCATCCATCCATTACGCTTTCATCATCCATCTATCTCCATCCATCATCCACCCGTGTCTGCACCATAGCTTGGTCCTATGTTCGTGTCATGATCCCTCTTGGTACTACTCGGCACATTCTCAAGGTTAGTTTGTCCTACCTCTATTAGAGTAGTCTATTATTTCACGTTGGGGGCATATTCTCATCGGATCGGATTCGTGTATATTCTTGAAGTCCTTAAAATCAGAAAATCCAAAAACATTCAAAACATATCAAAATCCAAAAGCAAGTCAAAAAGTCAAAAAAAGAGTTGTCTTGTCGAACTACGGGTCTCTGAGCCTTCAACATAGGCAAGTTTGATCTTTGATCATCCCCCGAGACACTTAGGTCATTCCTTTAGGAGTCTCATAATAAATTGGCAGTCCATTTGTTCATATCTCATCAATAATCAAGTATGTGTTAGTCAAACTACATGGTCTCTGCATGTATAACGTAGGCAAGGCTAATCTGTTGATCAGCCCCCGAGGCCCCTAGGATAGGTCTTTAGGTTAGTCTCTCAGCTAAAATCTCAGAAAACCCCAAAACATTTGAAAATTGAAAATCAAAAAAATTGCAAAATCTTAAAAAATACCAAAAAATAGCCTCAAAATAATTTAGAAAACATCAAAAAAATCCAAATATTTGAAAAAATATGTCCATCCCCATCTCGCTTTCATCCACAATAAACATCATTCATAATAAGTCAATCATCACCCCCAACCTTTGGTGAAACAATCGGAAACAAGCCTAGCAGTTCAAAAAGTGAAAACTCAAAACATCAAAGTTTAAAGTTTAGGTCAATAAGTAAACAAGTTGATCAACTCTTTGTGTCAATAGCCTATCATACAATCAGTCTCATATCAAATCATTTGATATCGTCATGTCCTCGGATGCATCCTTCCTACAATGGACATCAACATCAGGCATCACCGTAGTTTATTCTTGGCTAGTGGTATTGAAGAACATCAACTTGTTTGTTTACTTTATCTTTCTCTTTGGATTTATCTTATCGCGCTCATTCCAAGGACCTCTCGATGATGTCCAAATGAAGGATTTAGAGAGATATGAATGGGGCAACAATCATTATCTTTTATTTGTTGTTCTTGTGGGATATTTTTGTAATATAACCTTGGTCATGCGTGCTTTGTTTAGGTGTAGGAAGGGTGTTTTAAGTATCTTGTTGACCACATAGGAAGGCTTTATTTTCTATGTTTTGGTCTGAGATGTTTGGAATATCTGAACTGCATTTTGAATAAGGTTTCGTATGCCAGGTGTGAACAAGAATACTCTATCTGATTGTCGAGTCAAAGTCCATCACACTAGGAACAACACCATCCTGGTTCTTTATACCTTGATGCATCGTACCTATGTGTGTAATCAAACATAAGGTAATTGGCCCTTTTGAAAATCCCAACTCCTCGACAAAAAAACCATCATCATCATCATCATCATGTGTCTTGTTGGAATCTTTTGCTTTCTTTTATCTTCTTTCACACTAACATGGTACCATGACAGTTAATCACAAATCATTATCATTATTGCATTCATCCTGCATCCACAAAATCGTCAGCATATTGCATATTGCATATCATATCACATAGAAAACATTAATCATTACACATGCATTACATCTCCATCACTACATAATATAGATTGGTTATTCTAAGCATCTCATAAACCATACATCTGCATTCATTATATAAACATAAAAGCAATCATCTCATAGCATTATAAACATCATACACCATTACCCTAACATTTGCATCACCATAACATTGCATAATCATCCCATATCACATATAAAGCATCCATTATGCCATCACATCATATATCATATATCAAAAGCATCCATTTGCATATCATAATGCATGCATATATCATTTCATAAAACATCATTTCATCATAGCATTATATCATGCCATCATCATAACATCATAAGTGCATATCATACTTGAGAAAATTGCATACATCTTATCATCCATCATTGCATAAAAATATAGATCTGTTAGTCTAAGCATTTGCACATCATAACACTTTGCATACATCATGAAAAGTGCATAAGAAAAGGTACGAAAAAAGAAATGCATCCATACATCATTTACATTCACCATATCATATCATCATCATAATACACACCACCATATAATGCATGAGAAAATATAATGAAAAGAGAAAAATATTGCATTTCATCCATTAGGGGCATAATATAGATCTGTTAGTCACATAATCATTGCATTTTGCATCATCATATCAGAAAAGATGTCAAAACATCACATAGAATCATCATCATCATAGCATCATAACATAGAACATCATTGCATCACATATAGAAATAAGATCCATCCATAAATCATAAAGCAAAGATAGGACATATCGCATCATATGGGATAAATATCATCTCATATATCATCAAAATAAATACACTGTCATGGTACAAAAATAAAATCAATGTACATGCGTATGTCAATAGAGTACAATGGCCCATGGGGCTATCAAAAACGATCCCATGGGGCACAAAAAGAATCATGTCTCTGATCAAAATAGTCTAACCCTGCTGGTTGCTGCCCTTGCCACCTGCTCTCTCTATGTGATCCTCTGCAGGTCTATGGCCTATCCTCTGTGAAAAATCAGGCACTCGAGCTGCTCTCGGCACAGCCTGATAATAATGCAACCTGTAATAGTCAACCTCCTGGATGGCCTCCCTGTATGATCAAAGTGACACCGTGCTCTGGGAGGAGGATGCAGACATACTCTCAATTTGTTGTCATTTTCCCATCTCTGCTACTGCTTGCAGCTCTGTAGCCTGTCTCTACTGGACCACCTAGTCCTGCTCTACCCATAACTGATCTCTCTCAATTGTAAGTGCCTGTATTTGGGCCTATAGCTACAAAATATGACTGTCTCTAGGGTTTAGCTGGAGAGGTGGTTGTACAGGTGGCTAATCATGGCCCCCATCCCTAGGAGGTGTCAGAACCCTATCCTATCGTCTCAGGTCCTGATCCTGTCTCTGCTCACCAACCTACAGATTTGGGAGTGGTTGATCCTGAGGCTCCTATCCTAAACTGGTTGAACTGGTGGTGGCCCACCATCACCCTGATCCTGGTCTTCATCCCCTCGGCCTCAGCCTACTCCCCTTCCTCTAGCTCTACGTCGAACAGATGGTGTCCCTGGCACTGTAAGTCGAGGCGACGCCTGAAACCAGTCTTTGTATGCCTGTGTGGTCCCTACATCTGCCTGACCCTGGTCATATGGCCATGGCCTGGCCACCAACTACATAAAACTCTGCACTGCCTCATGTGTAGGTATATAATGGCCCCAGGAGCTTTGGCTCATTGTTCATGCAAAAATGGCCACATAATGATCATCTGGCCTATCCTATGGCTTGCCAAACTGCCTTTGAACCCTACCTGGTAGGTACATCTCAAGCATCATGTGCTCCTTGCCTTGCATCAATCTATCCTGGCAGGAAAAGAAAAGTTGTTGTACATCATCAAACCATGTGGTCCATCCAAGATATGGCCACCATGTAAAAACACGCATATCATCAAGGACCCTCCTCCAGTGAGGAATCTCGTGTTGTCCTGTGTGAGTAAAGGAAACACCTTCACGGTATCACCAAGCAACTGGATCATCTAGCTCCATAGTAACTGGAATAACCCTCAGGTGCAACACAAAAATGTGCTCCCAAGCCCAGATGTGTAGCAATGTAACCCCCGTCCCAAGTGCTTGGTTGTCAAGGTAAGCAAACTCATGAATATCCTTGTATAGTGAGGCTCGAAGAACTAGCCCCCAAGAAAAGCATGTTCGTTGCCAAACCATGCGCTCCCAAGCGAGCCCCCATCTAGGATTGAAGTATCGACCCCATTGATCTGGTGCGACAAGACCCGATATGATGGTTGCAATAACAAGGCAGAAGGGTGACACAGAGAGCCTATAATGCTCTAACTCAATCTGACCCTCATAGAATACAAGCTCATCCTGGCCCATAACATCGTAGCACACCTCCCTCCCAGCATCCATGTCATATATCACACGCTCTCCATGGATGGGCAGTCTATGGATCTGCCACACGTCTTCTAGTGTGACTGTCGCCTCACCAGTCGAGAGGTGGAGAGAGGATGTCTCATTGTGCCATCTCTCAGTGAGTGTCATTAGCATACCCAAATGGGACCGAACGGGCAGAGCATAAGCGATATACCAAAGACCAATGGCCCCTAGATGCTCCTGTTGTCACTCGAGCATACCCTGCAAAGCGCCAAATAGATCTCGGGACCTGTGCTCGTGTGAATATAGTATCGGTACCTCCTCCTGCATCCATCAGGAAATTCATTGCATTAAAATTCGTCCAAAAAATCTTGATCCTGGCTTGTCTCAGTGTACCCCAAACGGCTTCAGTGTCATTGTCTATGGGTGCGGTGTAGTTTGAAAACTTCAAATTGCGCCGCTAGGTGCTTCTAACTCTTAAACTCTGTCATGGTGTCACAGTTTGAGAAGGCGGATTAGTTTAAAAGGAAACCCTAATTGCAAAAGGAACCGTCGCGGGGCACTTTGCATATGCGGCTAGGTTTGGAATTTAAACCCTAATTCCAAACTGTGTCATGGCGTCACTACTCATGACTGCAACGTAGTTTGAGGCTGCGCGACACGGTTTTAAACTTTGTAATGGTATAGTATTGGACCACTCCTAAAAAACTAAGTTTCCTAGCCTAATAAATGCACGCGTAAATTGAAAAACGAAGTTGGGTCAAGTTGACTCACCGGTGATCCAGTGCCAGGAAGCCTCTGGTGTGTCTGTACTCTGTCAAAAATGTGTCAGGGAAGCTATCATTGTGCCATCTCGTGAAGGTGGCAAAGCTCAAAATTGCAAAATCTCTAAAGGTTTTTAAATGTGGAAATGAATTGGAAGTGGCCCCTCAAGGCTTGTTTAAGCCTAAAAATTATGATTTTTTGACCCCATTTAGCCGTCCTGTCAAGGTTTTGACCCCCCAAGCTTGTGTTTGTCCGTTTGTGGGCCGTTTTGCATCGTTTTATCTCATTTTTGACCTTCTGGAGCCTTTATGGACCCATCGGGAACCTTGTCCCCTTTTTTCACAAGATCACCCAAAAATCTGGACTTTTTGTCTGATCTCTCGAGGGGGCAGTATGTCAGCATATTTCGCCTGCTAAGGCAGTAGTGGGGCAAGTTTTGAAATCAGAAATTTTTTGGCTTTTGATTGAGATAGTTTATTCTTTGAACCAACACAACAAGTGCATCACTTCAAAAAGGGGCAAAATGTAGACACGTAAAATGTATTGATTGGCATTACACACTTGATCCTTATTACTAATACCGTTTCAACCCGAATCATCCTCTTAGCTTGTCATCACTCTTCGTCCCTTAATTAAATAAATAAGCATTTATTTGATTAAGTCATTCTCCCTTGTTAATTAACTCAATCAATCTGATATAATTAACCTTATATCTTTATTTAATTAAATAATTCATTTTATTTTATTAAATCTCTAAAGTCTATTAAATTAAATAAACTAAACCTTGTTTGATTTAATCTAACATCATCCCCTATAATTAAATAAATCTAAATCATTTATTTAATTAAATCTAAATCACATTCTTCTCATCTTTTGATTTAAATCAACCCATAAATCTAAATCAATTAGTCACATCATCTAATCCCTCATTAAATTAATCAACCCTTGATTAATTTAATTCTAATCCATATCCCATCCTCTATCTTTTACCACTTGCACATGAAAATACATTTAATTCATTTATTAAATCTCTATTTTCTCTCAACTTGGCATCTTTTGAGGAATATTCTTTCAAATTTGAAATCCATCCAAGTGGATTTGTCCTTCCAACAAGACATTTATTCCTTCTTTCATGTCCTTGTGCATTGATCCAAGTGGCATTTAAGACATTATTTTCCCCTCTTACATGTCATTTCACTATTTTCAAATTCCACCTAATTGCATTTATGGGCACATTCATCAAAATGTGCACATCCTTCGCCTATTAACTTCTTGACAAGTGGCATTTGGCCATTGGTTGAAAGTTAGTCCCACATTGCTTCATTTTGGGCATTCTTCCATCTTGTCTTTCTATAAATAAGAGGTTTCTCCCCTCATTTGATCATCCACAATTTGAGTAAACTTACTATACTCAATTTCATCTTCAAGCACCTCCATCTTCATCCATTTTATCAAATTTATAGCTAGGTTATGCATATTTGTCATCATGGAGCTCAATCGAATCAACATCAAAGTGCATCACTCATCAACATTGCATCATAGGAGTTGGGAAAGGGCCAATTTTCACATCAAATTGGCACCAATTCCCGCATGGGATCAAGAGTTTGCTTGCTTAATTAGGATTTCATTGCTTTCTCGCTGTGTTATTCAATTTTATTTCCTATTTTGAGTATTGCTAATGGATTTCATGGGGAATCTTGATTCTCACTTGCATATGATCTAACTATGTGTTTGTTTCTTGTGTTTTGCAAGTGCTAGGATTGGGGTTCTATAGCTATTAAGATTCAAAAGACATTACATTTCAGAGTTGGAGAAAACTACATACCAATGTATATTCATATATGCCACATTTACAAGATATAGAGGTAGTGTCAAGTAATGATTGATAAACATAGATCTTCACCTTTTAGCAATACACCTTCTATATATAGCATCTGCCTTACCAATACATAGAACCTCCTTAGAGAGAACCAACCTCATAACCCTAACAAAAATAATAAAACTTGCTTTTATAGATGAGGCATAACTCAAAAACACAACTAGGCACAAACCCCAACCCAACTAGGGTTTACCCAAGGTTACAAAATATCTGCATCAAGAGAAAAATTTGGCCAAATCTTAGAAGATATCCATTATTAATGATCCTAACATCCACGCCAGGCCCCCATACAAGCAATAAAGAAAACCTAGAAAATCAGCAACAAATCATAGCAAGAGATCTTTGATAGAAAGGACACCTGCAACCAATAAAGAAGCATGGGCAGCACTCCATCGTAATGGAAGTAGGTAGAAATAGCATTAAAGATCATCCTTTCCCCCAAAAAATCAAAATTGGTCGCCAAGAGAGAGTCGATATAGCAATAATGGTGTTCATGTGAAAAAACAGGGGAATTGTGAGTATGATCAAGTTGTCAGGCTTGAAAGGAGAGCCTTCTCGTGAATTAAATGGTTCATAGGTCCGAAAAAAACACTACTACCAAACATTGGGCTTCGGCATTTCATCATATCTCGTACACATCATTGTCATCAACATCGAGCTTCGGGCATCAAAGATGACACTTACCCCTCACCACAAAGAAGTAAGA
Source organism: Sequoia sempervirens (assembly GCA_007258455.2). Classification (NCBI taxonomy): domain Eukaryota; kingdom Viridiplantae; phylum Streptophyta; class Pinopsida; order Cupressales; family Cupressaceae; genus Sequoia; species Sequoia sempervirens. Next base: position 12,260 of record VDFB02356477.1, on the reverse strand, counting down.
GGGAAAAGGGATGAGCAAGCACTGATGATCGAAAGAATCCATCAGACATCAGCATTTGGGAGGAGAGCATACCTCCTAAGGGAAGGAGGTAAGAGAAGGTTGAAACCTGATCCCCAAAAGTCTGAAAAGAAAAGACTTAAACAAATTTTGAAGAAATTGGACTTTGCAAGGGAAGATTAAAGCTGAGAGAAGGAAAGGAGTCTTTGGAAGAATGTGAAGGGGAGAGAGAGTTTCGGGATTCAGGCATAGGGAGGATGCTTTAATGACTACAAAGAAAAGGAGGAATAGGGTAAAGGGAATGCCCGATCCCCGATGCCCAAAAGGTCGACAAGTTTAGTCATCTTTGGAAGAGGTCATCGAGGGTTGAGGGTCAAATGGAAGGCTTACCTCTTACCATAATAAATGGTAAGAGGTAAAGGGGAAGACTGATCCCCGATGCCCAAAAAACTAACACTTAGTTGTTTTTCCAAAAGCACATCGGGGGTCGGGAAGAATGACTACGTCTTACCTTAACAAAGTTAAGAGGTAAGAGCAAAGGTCAAATCCCGACCTCCAAAAAATCAAGTTAATTTTTAGGATTCGAGGGCGAAGAAAAAAGGAAGGAAAGAAAGAGGAAGAGGGAGAGGGTAAAGGCTAAGCCCGATGGGAAAAACCCAAAATGCTAAGAAAGAAAATGGAGAGAAAGGGAAAGGAATAAGGAGATCAGGGGTGATAGAAGAGGGATGCAAGGAAGAAAGCAAGTGACAGCTCGAAGGTCCAAAAACACAACACTTAGCCACTTTTGGGGCTTGAAAATGGATCTTAAAACAAGGGAATTTTGCAACTTATAGAAGCTCTTGAGCATGATGCACGATTAATATCTCTCAAATCGGTTATAACTGATTGGCATCACAAGGGGAGTGGCATAAGCTGAAAATAGTGCCACTAGTTGGTTTCCCTATTGCAATCCAATGCCCAATCTTGGTGATTTAATGTATCAATCACTACAACCTATAGACAAGGGAAATCAAAATAAAGGACAATAGAATCATCAACAAACTTGATAGGGATACATTTCATTCATTGCTAAAGTTACCCCATAGAGAGGAATACATAGACATTAATGTCTCTACCCAACAATTCGCAAAGAAAAAGCGCCACTATTATAATATGATGGTTAAGCAATGGTTGACAACCCCTAAAATGGAAAATCACAACTTTTGAGAAATTTGCATAGGTCACATTTCATGAATGAGATAGGCGACATCATAGTGTTGTACAAGCTAATTGGTAATGAAGACACTCATAATTTTGAGGTTTGGATGTATTTCTTTGTCATGATTATTTATCATGGGCAACAATTCATTGACTGATTGATATTATGATATTATCAACGACTGCATGCATAGGCAGATAACTCATTTTAGGGTTAATAAATGGAAATGAACACCAAACCCTAAAAATTTTACTAGTATTGCTTGCAAGAATTTTGACCCATCCCCCCAACAAGATTAGAAGTGTAGGAAGATGATAGGTTGAATTTCCATTCTCGGTGATACTAGGTTATAAGATTCTTTTTGAGCTTATTATGTAGAGAAAATCTCAAATCACAAAATTTAAATCGCATTATGTGGGACACAAATTTGTCGACAAACCATATCCAAAGATCATGGAATTCAAACATTTCACCTAACAAAGCAACATTTTAACAAATAAATCCATGCAAGCTTTATGACAAAAGTCTAAATTAGCATTTCATTGCATGCTTGGTAGCAAGTACTTCCATAGCCCTAATAAATATCAATGAGATTTTTCAACTAAAAATGCATAAAAAACCATGTGAGGACCTATTAATTATTGTTTAAGATATATCCCAATGTCATGTAATTGTAATGGTACTATCTATATAACAAGTTTTGGATCATTAAAGTTTCATCATTCTCATTGTGGTGATGGGTCTCGAAGGAACATTGGACCATCTTTTATCAGATTTTTCTTTTTATCGAAAATCATTTCTCAATTATCATGCTTTGTGGAAGCTTCAAAATTTAAATTAAATGTTGGGTACCTATGGCTAGGTATGGATAAATAGTCATATGAACAATATGATGATAATACTGAAACATACTTCCAAATAAATTATTGAATAAACAACAATTGAAAACACTACATGACAAAAGACAACATCAACAAATAGTTACAATTTTAATTTTTTTCTATCCAATGTAAATTTTCAAAAAAATGAAACCATCTATAAAAATTATACCCTATTCTTTCTTTAAAACTCCAACTCTGAAATATATATCTCTTAAGAAATTTGAATGAATCTCCTAAACCAATTATTAATTTATCTATACCGATCGTGTTCCCTGCGTGTTCAGATTCTTTGCCAGCAATGTCAACTTGCATGCACCAGTGCAATCAATACCTCAAATCCTAATTATTGCTCTCTAAAATACAAGTAGAAATACAAGCGCAACTCCCCTCCACGTGACCCTGTTGTAAGCGCAAAATAGAACTCTGAGCTTATAACTCTTAAGGTAACCTAAACCAATGAAAGAATTGTTCTTTATTAAGAAGGCCAAGGTTACAGCGAGCATTCTGATGTTGACTTAAAAAGTTACCGTTGGCATTGTTGTATTAGGGATGATACAGAAAACTAGGGGAGTTTCTAGCTTACAATGAAATTTCAAAGTAAAACAACAATATTCAAAAAAAATCACAGTTTGTAATTAATTGGGTCTACAACTAATTATTATTTATTTTTTATGCTCTCTATCATCAGAATGATAGATCTTGGACTGTGTTCCAAGATGTTAATACAAAAATTCAAACACAAGCAAAATCTAGAAACAGTAAAATTGAAACAATTATAGATTGTGAAAATTTTATAGCATTAATATAAAAAAAAATACTTAAAAGAAAATATTATCCCACAGTCCAGACCTTAAACACAACAAAGATGCAACAAAGACGCAGATAACAATATCTCTGCATTATAAATAACCATTAAATGAAATTTTCATTCAGATACTTACAAATCATATTACAAATAATAAAATATGACACAATTTTCAATCCAAAAATCTTAGCACTAGGTAATTGCTTTTATCTCCGTCATCGTTAATTTCTTCAAATTGTAATGGCCCACGCTAGGCGGTGAACCAATCCTCTGTCGGGCCCTCCGCCTTGCTCAAGCCGCTCCACCGCTGCCTACGAATTTCTCCACCTGTCTTTCCCAGAGATAGCAGAAGTGCAACTCGCAGTATCACTCTTCTTGGAAGCACTAAATGTGGCCTGCTGTAGAAAGGCCAGGGTCTAAGAGCGTTGTGTCCGCCATTTTACTGCGGGAAAAAGAGCAGAGCTCAACCAGTGTAGAGGGCCGTTGAATCCTTTGTCATTCGGGATCATGTCTGAGTATGCCAACAAGAAAACTAAAGGTGCCTTTATTGCAGCGGTCTTCGCCATGTAAGCTTTTCCTACACAATCAACTACAGAGTGCTTTCCCCTGATAAGAGGGCCATGTTAGACCTCAAAACCTTATACACCATGAAGGTAAGGTTAAAAAACTTAAAATAGATAAACGCTCACATTAAATAGTAACAATGGCATTAACAAATGGATTTCGCTCAAACGACTTAATTTTTTAACTTAAATCAAAGGTCCTCTGTACACTACAGTGAAGCCCACCATTCACAATTTGCTTCCATTCAAGATACAGATCATAGAACATGATTTTTAAAAATTGATACAAACCACACAACAAAAAGCACAATTTTTTTTCCAAAAACACCTCTTTTCAATTCATTATGATATTAGAAATATCATTGAAATGACATTAGGAAGAGGGGGCTAAAACACAGTAATGGCGCTGGCGCCCTTAACGACACAAGACACGGCACTGCCCTCCTCCTTCACAGCGCACAGACTATGATCCTTGCAACTTTGCACTTTGGGAACGACCACCGTCAAAACACCATCCTGATAGTGCGCCCAAGTTGCGTCAGGGTTAGCGGAGGGCGGCAGCCTGAACCGCCAGGTGTCCGGATCATCGGATCCGCGCACAGGCTCCTCCTGTACGCCTCTCAGAACGACTTTCTTCGCCCCGGGTACGATTCCGACAACCTCCACTATCACTGTATCGAAGACTACGAACCGAGGACCCGCTATTACGAACTTGAAGGCCGCCTCAGACTCCTCACTTTCTACGGCAGCATCTGCAGCCACAGGAAGTTCCAGTACTTGTGAAAATATGTGAGGCATTCGCTTCAGTTTCTTCAGGCTCGGCTCCACTGGTTCACTATCCGCCATTTAAAGATTTCTAAATCAGTAACAGATAAACCAATTCGATGTATCACTCCGCTGCAACTGAAGCCTGGAGAAATAGATACCAAAACCTTCAGAAAATTTGTTCCAGATACCAAAACCTCGAGAGAAATTGAACCAGATACCAAAACCTCGAGAAAAGATATGATGCTTCTTCCGCTCTTTTAGGGTTTTATAGCGTGAAGACTCCCGTCAATTGACAGATTAGTCGGGAACATGTCTAGCTACCAGAACCTTCGGTTTCTGTGTAAAGGCAGTCTGTCGCCTATGTTAGTGGTAATATTATATGACTTGTAATGGCGAAACCGTCTAGTCACAGCACGACAATGTCAGTGGATTTAATTGTGATTTCGTTAACGTATGAATAAAATTTATTTGTCATTTTTTTAATTGGTGGCTGAAAAGTGGGCCAAGTCAAGGAAAAATCCAAAAAGAGTCCAAATATATAATTACAAATCATCCGGAAAAGGAGAATTTGTGTCTTTAAGGATCAGCCTAGGAAAGATCTAGAATTGTTTGTTTAATATATTTTTATTGGAAATGTATTTTGAGTTACATATGAATTATAAGAATATTAAGAGTATAAATCAGAAGGTTTATAGGTAATAATAAGTAGTTCGTTGATATATGTGATTTATGCAAATATAAGAAAAAATAAGTAAAATGAAGGTAGTAAGCTAATTTGTAAGCTATATGTGATTATTTTAGGTGGAGAAGAAATGGTTTCTTAAGGGTGGTTAAAGGTCTCTTAATTCACATAAGAATCTTAAATAAAAAACAAAATTAATATATTTCAATTAAGAAATAGAAGCAAAGCAAAACAATGGTAATCATGACATCAATTTTTGTTGTCGTCGAAGGTCATCTAATTGAGCTTATGAACTTTCCATGTAAAGGAGTCCAACCCATCTATTGAGGCAACAAGAAACAACTTTGATTGTGTGATTTGACTTTATCACCTAGAAGCTGGTGAGGATGATCCTTGGGGAGAGATATCTAGGAGAATTTTTCTCATAGTATACAACACACTCCTCCATTGGTTGAATTTGGTTTACATAGTTGCTTCTTAAGAGGGCTTGTGAGCAACTATCCAATAGAAGAACTAAGTGATTGCTTATGAGTCACAAAATCCAAGCATGTTAAGATCTTAACTATCCCACTCATGACTTAGAGATAGAAGTATTGGTTCATGCACTTATGTAATGGTAGTAATTTCTCACTAGAGATCAATTTGAGCTCAAGACTAGAGTCATCAAAGTTTACAATACATTTTTACTTAGCCTAACCTTAATGTCTACCAACAACATTGTATGGAATTTATTTGCAACTATGAATTTGGTGCTCAATACATCAAGGGTAAGGAGAACATGGTAGCAAATGCTTTGAGTGGGCAATGACATGAGATATTCAACATGACACGTAGCACAAAATAAAGACGGCATATCCTTGAGCATTTTCTCGTAGATTGAATTATATCATGAGGTACAATGGATGATTGAGTCACAAAGATCCCTCGAGGAAAATTTTATGGTTTATACTGTGGATTCAAATGGTAGACACATCTATGTACCAATTTCAAGTGGACTTTGTGTTGAAGTTTTGATAGGGGCTTATCAAGCTCTATATACAACATGTCTTAGAGAGAAGGTATATTTTTTGAAGGTTGAATGTTAGATTCACATCAAGTTCGCTAAAACTATAAAGAAAAATATACTTTTTGTAAACTTAATCTAGGCTAATTAAATAAATTTGAGCAAATCAATCATAATTGACCTAGATTATAAAATGATAGTTGGGTATAATAATGTGTAAATTAATGTTATTCTATGAAATTAAATGTATAGGGATAGGGGCACTCAACTTGTTGAACAATGATGAAGATAAACATGATGTGTAGATTCCACCATTTGGGTATAGAAAATAGGCAATTTGGGTATGCTCATTGTCTATAATCTTGTGTAGAACTACAACTAATTATGGGTTTATTCCATAATTGTGTATTTATTTTGTACCACACATATTGGACCTCTAACATGTAATTTCCATATGGTACAATGCAAAATTTTACTCTAATTCATTGAATTCCTCACACCTGGTTAATCATTAAGGACTAACAATATTTAAAACACCTTGAGAAGCTTGTCTTAACAAAATTCAATAGACAAGAATGAAGCATGAAATTAATCTAGATGTTGAGTCTAAAGCAATATTTAATTATTATTTTAATGCTTCAAATTGAAGTGTTCCCAAGAATACTTGTACACTAGGATTTTGAATGATTTCACGATGTGAATTAAAGTCCAAATAAATATCTTTAAATACCAATACATAAAAATCATTACACAAATGTGTGCAAAGATGACTCCCAATGACTATAAAGAAAGAATGGGAGTTAGCAATTTGAATTTTAAGAAGAAAAAATATTAAGTTAAATCCACATTATGTGGAATTGATTTCATTCACCACATAAATGACTTGAGACAAAGGATGCAGAATTTGAGGATCAAAAATAAATTTATGGAAATCGAGACCCATAAATGATAAGTATGAGAATAATGTGGATAGGATGGGGACAAGGACAAATATATTGGAATGTGTGAAATTAGAAGTGTATAATATATATATAGAAATCAAGAAAAGACCCAAACTTAACACAAAAATATATGATTGTATCAAAACATTCTGTCAAAATAAATTTGAAGCTAAATAAAATTTAACAAAAATTACTAATTTCTCTATTACAATTAAATACAAAATTTACACATTTACATATATATATATATAAAACATCTCACTGAGGTTACACCTTCTAAACATGGAACAAAGTTTCCCAAGTTTCAAGGATGTGTATATAATAATGAATATAAAGCAAATATTTAAATGTTAACCAATCTAATCAAAATAGGACAAGCTTTGAGGATGGAAGGGTGTCTAATTATTTTATGCAAATTGTTTTGTTCACATCATTGTGGTTGAAAAACAAGACACCTATATATTAGGTTGTGTTTCTTTATTATTATCCAATCAAAAGATAAGTGAATGGGAAAGGTGTAGAAAAATCCAAAAGGTGACTCAACAAAGTGTGATCCCAAATAATATAATGAGAAATTCTTTAAAGTTATTATAAGTTTTTTTTTTTTAAATTAACTTCATACTTATAAAATTCTTCAAAGAAGTAAACTATCATAAATAGACAAATTAACATAATAAATAAACTAAGCCAATAGTGACTAATGCATTCTATCATAAATAGCCAAATTAACATAATAAATAAACTAAGTCAATAGTGACTAATGCATTCTCATTTATAATTGGTATGTTAAAAGAAGTTGTTTCTAAATATATAATATAATAATAAAACTTAAATTTAATCACAATTTGTATAATAGTGTAGTGTAATAAAATGGTTTATAACTTAAATTAGGTTAATGTATGGTGTTATGTTATAATTTTATTTTAAAGATTAATTAAAAATAATTAAATCAAATAAAAATAGTATTATTGTAATGTTTTGTTATGGTTAAGTTAATATGAATAATAAAATTGGTAGAAAGTAAATATTAAGATTTATAGAATATTTTTTGAGTAGTTAATTAAAAGAAATTGTTCTTGTTTGTTTATTAAAATTAAGTATATTAATCATATTAAGTATTTAACACATTTATAAGTAATTTTGTGTGATTATATGTATACAAAATATTTTAACATGCATGATAAAAGAAATTATTGAATTTTATTAAAGTTAATTTGACATATTATGATAATTGTGTCATAGAAAAATGGCCTCTTGTCATTTTCATGGCCTTTTAGGTCTTGTTTCATGGTGTTTGATCTATTTTGCTCTGATTTTATGTTGTAACATGGCTTGAACATGAATATTTAGGTTCTAAAGTTCAAATAACGGCATCTTGTGAAGGTGTTGTGAAGTGTTGTAAGACATTCCAACACTATTCTAGACTCTATTCATTACAATTTACCTAAAAATCACATTTTCATCACTAATCAAGTCCTATTTTGAAGTCTTGTAAAGTCTTGTAACAAGATTTCACACTTTTCTAGGCATAACTTCACTATTTATCCCTTTCTCATGCTTTATTTGGCCCCTTTATGCCCTCATATGTCTTAATTAAGTGTATTTTTGAATGTTAACCCAACAAACAACATTAAATACAAGATAATTCTCGATGCCCATTTTCAAGTCCTAGGTGAGACCCATTTGCCATGGGTGGCGAATGAGTCCCCCTTGGCTCCAAATTCAAAACATTTAAAATTTCCTTTCAGGATTTTATTCAAAATCACTTGATGTCGTCCTGTGATGAGGTATGAACGGGTTACTAAGGCACAATATTGTATAAATAAGTGATTTTCACCTCATTTTACATCTCCTACAATCTCCTTATTCATTCAAGCATTCAATCTCATATCTCAATCATTCAAGCATCCTACAACATCAATTCAAGCATTACTCAAGCACTTTGGAGCATCCATTGACATTAATTCAGATTTGCATCATCAAGGGTTTAGTAAGTTGATAGTTATTACATGTTATTAGTTTATCATCCTATTTCATTTCATTGTTTCATTAAGGGTTTGATTACCAAAAGTGGGGTTTGACCAAGGCAAACCCCTATTTGCTAACCCTTAACCATTTTTCCCCTATTGCATGTGTGTTTACAAACTTCTGTGTGCATATTTAACAAGTTTTTTGGTGTTGAAGATTGGTCAACAAGTCAACTAGGTGCTTCAAGTCAACTCATTCATATTTCAAGCTTGGAAAAGGTTTTCTGCCTGTTTCTTGTAGAATTGACTTCGGCAACCCAACAATCAAAGATTTCTAAATCTGGTGTTTCAGAGTTGTCTCCTAATTTTTCAAAACTTTGGGAGAGGATTGATTCACCACCAGTGGCGAATGATTCCCACCTTCAAACTGAAAATTTGAATTTTGTCAGATTCTAGATCCCAACAGTCAGAAACCAATTTCTGACACTTTTTCACCAGTAAGAGGACTAATTCGCCACCTTGGGCGAATGAGTCCCACTATGAAATCTCAATAATTTCAGTCAACATTTACAACATTCCATATTCATCAAATCTTGCCCAGGTTCACTTTGTTTCATCTCATTTCTTTTTGTTCTGCATTATTTCATCTTTTAGTTCATTATTTGCATATCACAGTGTGTTTTCAAACATAGTTTAAATCTTAGTTTTGCATTCAAATTCATTCATTCATATCACTTAATTTCATTTAGTTTACTTCATTTAGCTTAGAAAACATCATACATAACATAATTTGAATGAACCCTTAGCATTTTTGGCCCTATCTCTCTCCTTTTAGGTGAAAAACCCTAGAAGAGCAAGAGAAGTGCATTGGTGCCAAAAATCAATGGTTCATTTTGGTGAACCTGCATTTTGAACACTTGGCATTTTTTATTTCATTCACATATTACATCTTATTTTACACTTGCATCAACATTCAATTAGGATATTGTTTTGTTCTTGCATTCTAGGACTTTTCATATTGCATTAGTGAAAACTTCATTTAAACTTCATTTTTGCATTGCATCTCATTGAAAAAACTAAAAATTTGCATTCTACATCCTTGATTGCATTCTATAAAGCATTAAAATCATCTTGAAATTTCTGAAAAATACACAAAAACATCATACTGGGACTCATTCGCCACCTTGGGAAAATTAGTCCCTTTGCACTTTTTAAACAGTATTTCTGGCATTTTCCTGTATTTATGTTCTTTGTTACAGTTAGCAGTATTTATGTTATTTGCATTTAGACATCTTAGATTAACCTGCATTTGATTTCACCCCCTCCTTTGTGGTACTCGTATGAGTGTTTAGTGCCTCGTTGATAATACTTTACTGAGAAGAAGTTCTAGACTCATGGCCTCCCGCAATAGCACTTTCATTGTGGACCTTGGGATTTCACGAGATCTTACTCCTAGTATGGACAATGGTGCATTAGGCACTGACAATACCACTTCTATGCCTTCACCTTTCCATCCAATGAATGATAGCAATTTGAATTTTAAGAACTTTAGATCCACATCATGTGGGATTGACTTCATTCATCGCATAAATGACTTGGGACAAAGGATATGGAGATCAAAAATAAATTTATGGATATCTAGGTCAGTAAATGATAAATATGAGAATAAATGTGGATAGAATGGGGACAACGACAAATATATTGAAATGTGTGAAATTAGAAATGTATAATATATATACAAATCAATAAAGGTCCTAAACTTAACACAAAAGTATACCACACATTGTTATATGATTATATCAAGACATTTTATCAAAATAAATTTGAAACTAAACAAATATTAGCAAAAATGTACTAATTTCACCATCTCAATTAAATACAAAATTTACACATTTGCATAAATATAAAGTCATTATCTTACACAAAAATTTATATAAAAATTGTTGATATATAATTTATTTATTTTCATTGCAACGTGAACTAGCCATTCCATAAATTAGATCTCATCAAGGTTACACCTTCTAAGCATGGAACAAAGTTTCCCAAGTTTCAAGGATGTGTATGTAATAATGAATATAAAGCAAATATTTAAATGTTAACCAATCTAATCAAAATAAGACAAACTTTGAGGATGGGAAGGGTGTCTAATTATTTTATGTAAATTGTTTTGTTCTCATCATTGTGGTTGAAAAACAAGACACCTATATATTAGGGTTGCGTTTGTTTATTATTACCCAATCAAAAGTAAGTGAATGCAAAAGATAAGTGAATGGAAAGTTGTAGAAAACTCCAAAAGGTGACTCAACAAAGTGTGATCCCAAATAATATAATGAGAAATTCTTTAAAGTTATTACAAGTATTGGTTTTCTTTTTAAATCAACTCCTTCATTATGAGATATATAATTGGTTTGTTAATATTGTGTAAAGAACTTGATTCTAAATATATAATATAATAATAAAAGCTAAATGTAATTTTATCATAATTTGTATGAAATTGTATTGTAATGAAATGGTTTATAATCTAAATTAGGTTGATGTTATGATGTTATGTTGTTATGTTATAATTTTATTTTAAAGATTAATTAAGAGTATTTAAATTAAATATAAATTTTATTATTGTAATGTTTTGTCATGGTTAAGTTTATATAAATAGTAAAATTAATAGAAAATAAATATTAAGATTAATAAAAAAATTGGACAAAGAAATTATTATTATTTGTTTATTAAAAGTAAGTATATTAAAATTGTTATTATTTGTTTATAAAAAAAATTTAAAAAATTGTTATTCAATTTTATTAAAATTAATTTGACATATTATGACAATTTAAAAAAAAAATTGATCGGTTGATGTTATGGTAGTTCATTAAAAAATATTAAATTAATTATCATAGTATTGTGGGTGAAAAATGCATACCTTACACTTTTTGCCATTCATTTATACCACTTTGTATGGATTTTTTAAGTATTTGTCTTCAAGCATGATTTTGACTTATCTGATGCCCCTTTTGACCCAAATTCTCAAATAACTATCAAAATTAGAATCAAATCTATTCTCTTGATATTTATCAACCCTAAAATTATATGTTACCCTTCCAAGTTCATTTCCACACCCATGGATTCAAGACACATTTTAAAATTAAGATTTTAATTATGGACCCAAGTTGAATCAATTCTAACTAGTTGTTGTGTGTTGAATCTTATGCCAAAACTTTCAAATTACAAATAGAAAAGGATTTCTCCACTTCTACACACTTTGAAACCTAAATGCATGTTACGTCTCTTACATTGTCATTTTGCATCGCATTCCAAACTCCAAGTATTGTATTTTAATTTCAAATTCCAAGTTATCCTCATTTAGGAAAATGTTTTTACTTTCATGTTGTCTTTTTCTCTTATTATTTCATCAAAATTTGTTGACTCAATAACAAGGGTTTGTCCAAAGGAGAAAATTACTT
>VDFB02356474.1:0-19447 GCA_007258455.2 Sequoia sempervirens | reverse complement strand
AATCTCTTAAGTGTTGGAAAAATGGTTGACAAGGGATACAATCTTCAATTCAAGGATGAAAAGTGTAGAATATTGAGGAGTTCTAAAAATGTGATTGCATCTGGTACAAAAACAAAAGGTGATATCTTTCACCTAAGTGCTACTAGTAAAAGTTGTCTGATTGCTCAAGTTGGTTATGGCATAGGAGATTGTGTCATGTAAACTTTGACATTATTATCAAGATAAGTTCTACTTATGCATTGAAAGATCTTCCTAAGTTGATAAAACCTACTAATGCTATATGCAAGGAATGTTAGTTAAGGAAGAAAACTAGATTTTCATTCTGGAGAAAACAACATTGTTCAAATGAAGTGTTGGAGCTTGTGCATAATGACTTGTGTGGTCCTTCTAGAGTCAGAAGTTTACAAGGAGATAGGTATTTCATGTTACTTATTGATGATTATTCTAGATTGATGTTTGTTACTTTCTTAAGGGAAAAATATGAAGCTCTAGAGAAATTCAAGATTTTTAAGGCTATGGTTGAGATAGAGATAGGTTTGAAGATTAAATGTCTGAGATCAGATAGCGGTGGTGAATTCCCTTTTGATGAGTTATATTCCTTTGTGAAGAGCATGGGATGAAGAGAAAATTATCTTCCCCATGGACCCCTCAACAAATTGGAGTTGTGGAAAGGAAGAACAATACAATTCAAGAAGCTACTAGAACCATGATGTTGGAAGGAAATGTTCCACATATCTACTAGAGAGAAGCTATGAGTACTTCCGTTTACACTGTCAACCAGGTACATGTGTAAGGTGATACTTGTAAGACTCATTATGAGCCATGGTTTGGTCATAAGCCTATTGTTAGATACTTCAAAATATTTGGGAATATATGCTATATCAAAAGAGACAAAGATATAGGAAAGTTTGATGCTAGAAGTGATGAAGGAATCTTTCTTCGTTACTCTACTAAAAGTAAAGCCTACTGATGCTAAAATAAGAGATTGAGGAAAGTAATTAAAAGTGATAATGTCAAGGTTGATGGAGACACAATTAGACCATCTAGAACCTGTGGATATGATTCAAATGATCAAAATGATTGTTTAGATAAAGGAAAGAAAGTTCAAACTCTAAATCAAGTTCAGATCATTCTAGTGAATCTGGAAAATCAAGAGGAAGAAACTAGTGAAAGTGCAGAAGTGAGATCACAAGAGCCTAAAGTTGAAGAATACCCTAAGACTCCAAGGTATGTAAGACTAAATCATTCAAAAGATCAGATTATAGGTGATAAGAACAAAGGTGTTCAAACTAGGAGAAGAATTTTAGAAGAATATTGTTTGATTTCAAAGACTAAGCTGAATAGTGTCAATGAAGCATGAAAATATGAACATTGGGTGGAAGAAATGAAAGAAGAACTACTGCAAATTGAGAAGAATGATACATGGATTCTTGTTCCTAGACCTAAGGACAAAAATTTAATTGGAACTAAATGGCTCTTTCAAACCAAACTGAATGAGCAAGGTGAAGTTGTTAGAAACAAAGCAAGACTTGTATGTAAAGGATATTCTCAGATGGAAGGAATTGACTTTGAAGAAACTTTTTCTCTTGTTACTAGGATTGAAGCTATGAGACTATTTCTTACTTATACTACTTACAAAAAATTCAAGGTTTATCAGATGGATGCCAAATCAACATTTCTAAATGGTGAACTAGAAGAAAAAGTGTATATTGAGCAACCTGATGGATTTCAATTGATTGATTAGGAAGATATGGTTATTTGATTGAAAAAAGCATTGTATGGACTTAAGAAATCCCGAAGAGCATGGTATGCCGGAATGGACAAGTATTTGTTGAAGCTTGAATTTAATAAAGTTACCACTGATAGTAATTTGTATTTCAAGATTGATCATGATAAAGATTTGATTATTGAAGTATTTGTTGATGATATTATTTTTGGAGGAGATGATAGTTTGTGCATGAAGTTTTTTGATGAGATGTAGAGTGAGTTTGACATGTCTATTATTGGAGAAATGAAATTCTTTCTGGGATTGTAAATTACTCAGCTAGATAGAGGGATCTTTATATCTCAGTCCAAGTATGTGAAAGAATTACTAAAGAAGTTTGGTATGGAAGATTCAAATCCAGTTGGTACACCTATGGTGACCAAATGTAAGTTGACACAAGATGATGATTCTCCTAAAACAAATCAGACTAGATATAGATCCATGATTGGTGGATTGCTCTATTTGTCTCAAACTAGACTTGATATCATGAATGTTGTATGCATTGTTGCAAGATTTCAAGCTAATCCTAAGGAACCTCATGTGATAGCTGTGAAGAGGATTTTCAAGTACTTGAAGGGGACAGTTGATTTTGGCCTATGGTATCCTAAAGAAGATTACCTTACTTTGAGTGATTTTATTGATGTTGATTGAGAAGGAGATGTGGATGATAGAAAGAGTACTAGTGGTGGTGATTTTTTCTTGGGAAAGAAGTACATTTCATTTTTAAGTAAGGGTATGTGCAGGATCATCATGGAAAAAATAGGCCCTTAAGTGGCAAGAAAAATAGAAAAATCAGAGTTAGGCAACTTGACGTAAAAATTTGAATAAGTTATCTATATTATTTCAAAAAATATGTAAGAATAGAATCTGTGGAAGAAAAATTGAACGTAGTTTCTAAACCACTAGTTTTGTTTAAAAAAAAAAAAAGAAATCTATTCGGGTGAAAATTTGAAATTTCAATGCAGAATTTAAATTTCGTGGAAAAATAAGAAGCGCAGGGTGTCTGTCTAACCACCCTAACCACAATAAAATGATAATATTTTGTTATAAAATTTTAGATATAAGTAGAGGACTCATGTCCCGATGTGATGCATATTTTTTTGTAATTTTTTTCCATGTAAATAATTAATTATGATTTTTTTATTACAACTTTTAAAACATATAAAACACACTTATATCTGACCACCTTGGTCAAAACTTCATGAAATTAATTTTTTCTTTTTTTGATCCTATAGTATGTGAAGCATAAAATGTGATGCATGTTTTGGATTCAAAAAATGTGATACCATTAATTGAAAGCTATAGATGTTTTTCAATCAGTCTATCAATCAGGACTTTATTCATAATTTGAATAGAAAATGAATAATAATTACTTATTAAATTCAAAGTAAAGCATAATTTATATTGGTGGAAATATGAGAATCTCCTTTAAAAACCCTTTTCGTTTCATCAATTTTGGGTAAAAAAAAATCATCAACCACATACCCATCATATTACCACTTTTTGGCCCATCATGATCCTGCACATACCCGTAAGAAGTAGAATTCCATTTCCTTATCTATTGCAAATGAAGAATACATTGATGCTGCTAACAATTGTACTCAAGTATTGTGGATGAAGAAAATGTTAAAAGATATCAGAGTTGTGTATGATGAACCTATTGCTATATTCTGTGATAATTCAAGTGCAATTAACATTTATAAAAATCTGGTGCTACATTCAAAAACCAAGCATATATCTATCAAGTTTCACTTTTTGAGAGAGAAGGTGAGTGAAAAGGAAGTCAGATTAAAGTATGTGCCCACTAAGGAATAGATTCTAGATATCTTTACCAAGACCTTGGTTAAGGATACTTTTGAGTATCTCAGAGGGAAGCTAGGGGTGATTACCCCTCCTAATCATAATTAAGATGCATTGATTTGCATCAGTCTGTGCATTTCATAGTCATATCTTGTGATCCAGATTGATGTCGTGGTGGCTGCTACTCAGGGGGAGTAGTCAGATGTTTAGAAATGTGGTTCAAAGCTTGTGTGCAAAAACATATTGTGTACCTTTTTCATTGATGTCAAAGGGGGAGAAGAGTCATGTGAAAAAACTATGAAAGAGTTTAGGAGAAAAGAGTTAAAATCTAAGGGGGAGAAAGTGTTAAGAGAAAGTATCGTTGATGGTCTTTTTCATATCATATGTTGCCATCAATGCCAAAGGGGGAGATTGTTGGATATTGCTGATATGTGGTTTTCATTGATGTCAACACTATTTCCATTAATGTCTTTAAGGTTGTATATGTCGAGGATATTGAAAAATTGTAATAAAATAAGTTGTAGGTTGTCAGTGATGCAGTGAAGTTTAGTATGGTGGCTAACTCAGTATATTGATGATAAGAGGTTACAAATTAAAGGGCTTGTTGAAAACTATATCTAGTTTATCCACATGAACTTTTAGAGGTTCACATGCAGATTTGATTAAGCTGTGAGTATTTGTGTTCTAACAGTTATTATATTGCTTTAATTAGTGTTCCTAAAAGAGGATGATGTGATTCTAGTAATTTGAGTTGTTATGGATGCTTCTGTGGTGATTCATGATGCTTGTTGATGTTTCTAGATCATGCTCTATCTTTGTTGTAGGTCTGCATTGATCGTTGTGCTCGCGATTGGTGATTTTCTATTGTGAGTTCATGTTTTTCATGATCATGGCCAACAGGGTGATTGTAGCATGTTGTGGATATTTAAGGCATAATTTTTGAAGGTGTTCCATATTTGAGGATGCTGTTTTGAATCCTTACTATGTTTTGGCCAACATTGTTTGGTCCACATTGATAAATTGTTTATTGTTTTAGGCCCACAGTTTGTACAAATTTCATATTTTGATTGGGCCAACATGTAGTTGATGTTATCCTTAGTTGAGGATATATATGATCGATTATCTATACCATTTGAAGGTGTGGTGTGTGATGTATGTTGGTTGTTGTGTGCGAACAATGTTCTAATCTTTCAAATGCAAAAGTAAAGTGTGAAGAAGAGTGAATAGATGAAAGTGTTTATGTGCTTAACTGGAATTATAATCAGTCATTAGAAGATGCTATTTTCTTAGTTCAAAATCTTCTAGATGTAATCCAAATGTGACTATAAGACAGCGAGTTTTTTTGGGTAGTAAGACTTTTGTATTTGAGAAGTGTGCTCTAGGCAGTGTGCCTAAATGCATGTGCATTCCCCATTTGTAATACTTTTAATAGGGTATAATCTTTTGGATTAACCTCCACCGTGGTTTTTCCCCTAATAGGGTTTCCACGTAAAAATCTTGGTGTTATGTTTGTTTTTGATGTGGTGATGGTTTATGCTTTCATGTTTATTTATTAGATTTGAGAATAAGTTTAATATGTATAATTTCTCTGATAACTGATTCAGCCCCCCTCTTAGTTGTCTACCCTTGTGTTGCCAATAGGAAGATGTTAGGGATTGGTTTTCTTATTTGCCAGTATGTTCTATCTCTTCATGGAGTGAGTTCATGGTAGAATTTATAGAACAATTTGGTGAATGGATTAATCCAAGTTCATTAAGGAAAAAGATTATGGAAATCCAAAAGGATGAGGAGTTGGTCCTTGCTGTTAACCTCAAATTTGTAAAGCAGTTTGAAATATTCCTAAAAAATATGAGACCAAGTGAATTAGAGTGTTTGGTTATGTATCTAGTTGCATTTGATAATTAGATGAATTATTTTTTCAAAGATAAGGAGCCCACAACATTGCATCATGCATATCAATTCACGATGAAAATAACATGAAATATTCAATGATGAAGGGATATATGGCTGCAAGTGTTTGTTGTCCTAACACACATTATGTAAATGAAATTCATAAGGATGAAAGAGATAGTCAAGGTGATAATGCTTTTGATTCCTTAATTTGTTTAGCCTCACATCATGTTAATCATAAATAGATCCAAGATGAAGTTGAACAAGGTTTAAGCAATAATGATCAGATACTTTTTATTCAATGGTTGTCTAGTATGAAAAGAATTGAGGGAGAATCACCATATGAATTGTTAGCAAGGTTTTTGGATATCTTGTTAGAAATCCCCAAGAATTTGAGACCTAGAGACTCAGTTTGCATTGACCTATTCAGTGAAATTTATGAGTCGAGGCTTAGTACCTTGCCAAAAGAACTAAAGCCTTAGGGATTTGATCATGTACTTGATTGGATAAGGACTGTTGAGGAAGCTAAGTGTGACTATATAAAAAGAATGAGGTCTCAAAATGATAGTGGTGGTTTCCCTCTTAAAAAGGATCAAAGGTCTTCCCAAGCAATGAATAAAGATGTTTCAGAAGAAGAACATCTATCCAGTGGTGTGGACGATGGAATTGGTACACCTTTGAGTGTTGTTGATGTATCCTTACCAAATGATAATGAAGATATTGAGAATGAGATTGAGAATGTTCACATTGAATATTTTGAGCTCAATGTATATGGTAATGAATTTCCCTGTAATAATGATGATAAGGGAAGTGAGGTATTTGGTTATTTTTTCTAAAGAATATGAGTCCTTTTATGAGGATGAATTAGAGTTATTTTATTTTCATAAAGGATGCAATAATATTGATGCTCAGAAAATATTTCCTTTACTAGTGAATGAACAAATTATATGTGAAGGATACCCGGTACACAATTCAGTTATATCAGAACTTGAGTTTGTTAGTATTGTGAATAATGATGAATTTGAAGATAAGAATGTGTGTGTTTAGTATCTTCAGCATGAGCAGAGTGCTAAGAGTGATGAAATTTTGGTACTAACCAATAGGATCATGTCCTAGTTATCCCTGACTGCCTATATGAAGTAGAGATGGAATTTTCTAGTTTTGTGATAGAAATGGACATGATTGTTTTCAATAAGGAATGTATTGAGGAAGAAAAGGATGAAGAAGCTTGTTCAAATTGTAATAAGAAACCTTTAGATTGTAATGGACCTTTCACATTAGAGTTATCACAACTATCAATTGATGGTGCATAAGAATTCCTTATTGCTAATTCTGTTAATTTTGAGTTATTTGAGCCATCCTTTGAAATTTTTTGTATTGCATTGTATGATGATTTGAGTAAATCAGAATATGTTACTGAGCCTAAATTGGAAGTATTCTTCGATGCATGGGATGTGATTGAAAATAGGGTTTGTAGTGATGACCCTGAGCTGAATATGGGTCAAGCTATTATGAACTCAGATAAATCATGTTTCCATGGTATTGGAACATGTGAAAATCTATCTAGTATGGAGTGTTTAAGTGAATATGAACATTAGCTTGAAGATACACATATGTATGAACATTTCTCATTCATCACACATGATAAGCGTTTTCTTGGCACGGGACAAAAGCCAGGGGATGATTTTAAGGTTTTATATGAGCCTCCTATGCATTTGGACTCAATAGAGGGGGAATTGCAATGTGACTCCTTGAAGTCAGGTTATATGCTTTTGGATAAAGATATAAAGCCCAGTGTTTATGAGGGTTTTCAATTCGATGTGTAAATTGAATTTTGTGTCAACTCATATGACCTTAATGATCAAGTGGATTATGAATTTTTCACTTTCTCAATTCAATTGTATAAGCCTTTACTGGGGAATGCTAATGAGCAGTTTGGGGTCATATATTACAAAGAGTGTGGATTTCAAGTATTGTCTGACTATAAATTTCAGTTAGAAAAGAATCATGATGATAATGGAAAATTTGGACACATGGTTAGTATAGTTGATGGTAGTAACCATAGAAATATTAATTAGTGGATAGTTCATGGAAATTTTCTCAGTCTTGGCCTATACAGATAGAAGAAAATAAGGTTTTTGATAGGGGCAAATATTTGTCCTAAGTTTTGGGGCCCTACGACCACCAAGTGAAGTTGAAGCTTGATAAAGTTTCATTTGTAGGTTAAAAGCTTGCACATTAGAAGAGGATTCTAAGAAAATGGGAGGTGGATCTTTTTGTACAATCATATAAATTGTGTTTCTTGGTTTGGTTATCCTACCTTGTTTGGATAGGTCCTGGTTTTGGCTCTTTGTGATTATTCTGCTTCAGCTTGATATTCTAAGATCTCGCTCTATTCTAGAGGAATAAACATCCCCAACAAGAGCCACTGATGGAACCCCTAAAAATGATTTGATTCCATCTCAAAATCCTATGAAATTTGGTTATTCACGTATCATAGAGGGATTTTATTTTCTCCTTTAAATCATGCTTTAGGGTTTATTTTGCTAGAAACCCTTCCTAAATAATCCCTAAGCCTATGTCCTTTCCAACATTATAATTTTATGTTGAATTCTTATTGTCGGTTCCTAGTCAGTTTAAGTTATGACTTATGTTGTCAATGTTGGATGTTGTGGATGTGTTGCTGATATGTGGTTGTCATTGATGTCAACACTATTAGCATTTAGTGTATTGTAGGCTATATATGTCGAGGAAATTTAGAAAATTGTAAAAGGAAGTGTTCTAGGTTACCAGTGGAACTGTGTAGGTCATGAAGGAGTCTTGTTCTGTACATTTAATATTAGCTGTTGTGGACTAAAAGGTTTATGTTTGAGACTATCTAGATCATCTACCAGAAGTTTCAGAGGTCCACGTGAAGATTTGATCGTGTTGTGGTCTGACAGTATTTCTGTGGTCTCTGTCAGTGTTCTTGAGTGAAGTTTGTGTGATTCTGGTAATTCTAGATGATGCAAATGTTTCTCTGTTGTTTCTTGGTGTTCTTGTATGTTTCTAGATCATGCTCTATCTTTGTGGTATGTCCACATGGATCGGTGTGCTCATGGTTGAAGATTTTTCTCTATATGTTATATTTCTCATGTTCTTGGCCAACATGATGGGTGTAACGTGTGGTGGATCTTCAAGGTGAAATTAATTGAAGTATTTTTCATGTTGGAGTTGTTAATTTGGGTCTCCACTATGTTGTGGACGACCTTGGTGGATTCACATTGAAAATTTAATTGTAAATTTGGGCCGACATTGTAAATATGTTTTATTTTTCTGGTTGACTAAGTTGTTGATGTAATCTCTTGTTGCGGATATGTAAGATTGATTTTTTCATCACAATTTGGATGGTTTTAATCCAAACCTTTATTTGAAAAATGAGTCCTCTTTTGTATTTGAGCAATGAGCTCTAGGCAGTGTGCCTGAATGCATGTGCATTCCCATTATTTCTCATTATACTTTTAATAGGGTATAATATTGTGGACTAACCTCCACCATGGTTTTTTCCCTAATGGGGTTTCCACATAAAAAATCTTGGTGTTCTCTATGTTTCTGATGTGTTCATTTTTATGGTTAATTGCTTATTCATTAGATCTGAGACTAAGTTAAGTAAAATTTGAAAAGTTTAATTTTTTGTGACAACTAATTCACCCCCCCTATCAGTTGTATGTCCTTGTATTTCCAACAATTCGTATCAGAGTAGGTTCCTCTAAGGAAGTCTAAAAGCTTGAGGTGATCCGAGATGGCAACATACAAGAAGGAAAATCATAGATTTGATGGAACTAACTACTCGCTATGGAAAGTTAGGATGGAATGTCACCTAAGGTGTATTGGTGAAGCTTTTTGGAAGATTACAAAAGATCCATATGTTATTCCTTAGAATGGTCCCTACATTGCTGATGAAATCAAAGAAGCTGAAAATAATATTAGGGCTATTGAAGCTTTGGTGAGTGCTCTGACAAATTTGGAGATGAAAAATGTGATAGGTCTACAAATAGCTCATGAGATTTAGATGAAGCTGGAAACTTTGTATGAAGGAGATGCACAGGTGAAGATGGCCATGATACAGAGTTTGAACAACAAGTATTAGAAGTTGAAGATGGGGAAGATGAAAATTTCACTTCTTTTATGCAAAGAGTAAATGAAATAGTGATGGGTATTAGATGTGCTGGTGGTTCTCTAGATGAGGATGAAATTGTGACTAAGATACTCAGATCCTTGCCTCCCTCCTACAAAGTGAAGGCTCATGCTATTGAAGAGCTTAGATTAGTAACAAAGATGACAAGATACACATTGGTTGGTAAGCTTGTTGCTTTTGAATTAAGTGAATTTGGTGAATCTATTCCAAAGACTAAATCTACATTCAAGGCTATTATATCCAAAAGTGACAAGAAAAGATATGATCTAGGAGAATGTTCTAGAAATATATCTAAGTATGATGAAGAACTAAAACAACTTAAAGATAAAGAAAGAGAGGTAGAAGAATTGGAAGCACTGATTGTAAAGAAAGAAAGTGGAGGAAAAGGTAAGTATGAAGGAGTGTTTCCTATTAAATGTTTTTCTTGTAGTTAAATAGGTAATTTTGCATCAATATTTCCTAAAAGTGTTCCTAGATCTAAGCCTAACAATTCTAGATTCCAAAATAAATGTTACTTTGCTGAAGGAGTGACTAATGATGAATCTGATAAAGATAATGGAAATGAAGATGAATGGGTTTTCATTGCTATCACTGAAATTAGTCTTGTGGCTATTGAATATGCTAAAGATGAGAAAACTCTTGCAACCTGAGTTGATGAAAAGGATGAGCGGGTTATTGACAGTGGATGCTCACATCATATGACTGGTGATAATTATTTTTTTGTAAGTCTAGAGAAGTATGATGGTGGTGTTGTAAGATTTGGAGACAACAATGCTGGTGTGATTTGTAGTATAGGTTCTATTTGTCTTGGTGGTAAGAATAACAAAAATGATGTTATTTATGTTGAAGGCCTGAAGCACAATATTTTGAGTGTTGGATAGATGGTGGATAAAGGCTATGATCTGCAATTCAAAGATGGAATATGCAGGATATGTGGAAATTATATCAATATGATTGCTATAGGTAGTGTGTACCTTGGAATTTTACCCTACTCTAATGTGCAAAATAACTAAAAATGTGAATGATAAAAGACTAAGGACACTTCAAGATTAGCCTAAAGAGTGATAAAACAAGAAGGAAAGTAGATAAAACAAAGATGTAAATGATTATACCTTCCTTGTTGTTGGAGACTCCTTGGTTGGCCCTTGATTGAGATGATTTTGTGTGCTCCTTAGATGGCTTCTTGAGTGGCTAAATGCAAGATCAACTTATGCAAAATGATTAGAATGGATGGCTAGATAATAGTAAATGAGTGAGAATGCAAATTGGCAGCATGTAGTTATAAAATGGCTAAGTGTTGAAAATGCCCTTAAGGAGGGGGTATTTATAGGAGAATTTGAATTCTCTAGAGAATTCAATGGTTGAGATGCATCCAACAAGGCCAAGATGAAGGGCTATGGTGGGTTGAGAACCCACAAGCCCTCACATCTTGACATGTGGATGGTGAAATGGCTAAGGGGAGATGAGGTGCAAGTGAGGTGGCCAAAAGGTACATGAGGTGGAGGAAGGACAAGTACCTTCCAAGCATCTTGGGGAGTGAGAAGAATCTTGGGTGAATAAAAGTGAATTTTAAATTCACAATGATTGGAAGAATCTAATGGATAAGACAATGTTCCCAAAAGGTGGGAGTTTGTCACATGTGACTTGATGTGACAAGTCAAAGTTTCTAGAAGATGCATGGGAAAAAGGGATTCTTGGAGGAATAAAAAGGAATTAAAAATTCCTTGAGGGATGGAGAGAGTTGACCAAGGTACTAATTAAGATTAATTAATCAAGAATTAGAAGATACCATAATGCTCACCTTGGTGTTGAGGATTGTGACACATCCTAATCAAGGATTAGGTATGCGCAACATCCCTAATGAAGAGATTAGGATGGATTAGGATTAGATGAAAATGATGTGAAGAATTAAATAAATGTATTATTTATTTAATTTATTTGATGAAAGGAGGATTAAAGAGAATAAAGTATTTAATTATTTAAATACCTGTGGATTTGGCGTAATTAAGGGTATTAATTAAATAATAGTAATATTACTTAATTAACTCGAATAAGAGGATGTATAGATGAAACGTGGTAAATTTGGATAAATTAAGTGTCTAAATTTGGATGTCTACATTTTTCCCCTCTTTGAGATGGTGTTACAAAGTAGCACCATTTCAAAGAATATTAAAACATAGAACCCAGAAGAAGATGGTTAGATTGGAGAAGATGCCCCAGTCATCCAAAGGAGTGACTAGGAAGGGAAAAAGAAAATGATGAAAATTAGGGATGAAGGATGCCCCCTCGAGAGGACATGCGGGTTGAAGAGAACACGTGTGTTCTCTCAAAATAGATGATGTGATGCCAAGGGAGATGAGGAAGATGATGCAAGGTGATGGGTAAGAAAGTAAGTGATATGGAGATGGATGAAGCACAAATAGATTTGAGGACAAAAGGTGATGTTGCCCTAGTCATAGTACAAACCAAAATGGGTTGATGATGGATGGAGTGTTGTCAATGAGGGAAATGGAAGGATCCTCAAACAAATATGAGGATAAGGAAGGATACATCCTAATGATGATGATGAAAGTGTTGTTGATGAGGGAATGATACATCCCAAAACACCACTAAAGGATAGGGAAGAATACCTCCCGATGATGATGATGAAAGTGTTGTTGATGAGGGAAGGATACATCCCAAAACAACACCAAAAGGATGGGGAAGGATACGAATGGATGATGATGAGGATGCAAGGCTGGTAATGAGACTGGGGACAAGACCAAGGATTTGATTAGGTGATTTGTACGAGATTGAACAGATGAGGAGAAGATTGATATGTGAGATGGAGAGAAGGATCTTAAGATTTGGTTTGATATCCAAAGATTTGGACTGTAGCTAGATGAAAGCTCAGATTAGGGGTTTGGATAAGCTCAGATTGGGATAAGATTAATGCTCAGATGAGGATAAGATTAAAGCTCAGATGAGGATTGGATTGAAGATGAAAATGATTGAAGGATATGATTGGATTGATTCTACACCGAGTGCTGGGGTTTAAAGGGCATAAAGTGTTGACAATTAGATTTTTCCCGATTTGGCAATTTTCAAAAATTGTCAAATTTTGCCATTTTAGGAAACCTCATGGATATACTTTTGGGAGTCCAAATTTTTTTCAAGAAATACCCAATATTGAGATAGGATGAATTGCCAACTAACATCCCAAATTCGAGATATGCATTTCGAGTTATGAGTGAAAACAATTTTTCAAAATGTTGAAAAAAATACTAAATTGGGATTTTGAGGGCCTAGATGAAAGTTTGAGGCCCCAAAAATGTGGCAAAATGGGTTCCAAGGGCCTTATTTGAAGCTTGTTGGGAATCCATTTGTTATCTCATAACGCAACCACCTATCAAATTTCAACTCAAATGGACACCCAAGTCAAAAGTTATGGCCTCTGGAAGTTTTGGTATAAAAATCAAAAATCAATTTTGAAAAATTTCAACACATGGATTTTGTTAAGTAGCAAAATTAAAACCGGGTTGGACAGATTAGAAAAAAAGTCAAAATAGTGGAAAACCGGTTGGAAGAAGCGGGCTTACTCTACTTGTGGCTTCACCGCCATCGCCCAGGCTTTTGAGCCACCTCTAGTCGGATGGAGTCACCGCCGCTGATCGGATGGTTACCTACCGTTAAATCAAGCGACACCGTACCGGGCGAGCCACCGGTTGGTGGAGCCGCCTTTCGCCGCAGCCTGGGCAACCTCGCCTACCGCTACCGGGCGGTCACTTTCGCCACTGGCGGAGATCGCCGTCATACTGATGGCTTACCCTACCGCTGCCGGGCGATTACCAGCCGCTGGGCGGGCGGTATCACGCATTGTTGAGGTCACCAGTGGGCGGAGTGCCCCTGGGTCAGGGCGAGCCGCCTGCTAGCTAAGCAGCCAACCCAACAGGGGGTGGAGGAAAGGAAAGAAGAATGCAAGAGGTAAGAGAAAGGATGAAGAGATAGGAAAAAAGATGGAGGGATGGGGAGATTGTGAAAAAGGATGAAGGGATGGGGATACATGCAAGATGATGAAAATGGAAAATGAAATGCAATTCTAAATGCAATTTTCCATCTTCAGAGCACTGATTTTTGCTATAGCATAAGGTACCAAGTGCCAGGGTATGTGGAACCAAGGCAGATTAGTGTTTAATGCATGAAACAAACACAACAGACAAGAAGGCTATCCCAACACCCCAAAGTCGTGATGACCTTGGTCAGGCCAGGTATTGAGATAACCACAAGCACAAAAGGATACCCCAGCATAACACAAGACCTCAGGGATCTTGGTGGGTACTACATGGGACAACCAAGAAGACAAAATCAAACAAAAGAGCAAGATATGCCCCTATGTAGACCAATCAAAACACGCCATAATATGATGGATCATGGAGGCCTTGACAAGTGATGATAGGGAGCTCAAATGATAAACAAAAACCAAAAGCATCAAAAGATCGCAATCAATTTCAAATGTCATTTGCCATAGGATCAAGGGGATAGATGGGATTGATGAGGTCTATTAGGAAGGGTGCATCCTGTTGAGACCAAAGATGATGGATACTAAACTAAAAAATCGTTATGATGCGGGATGTTCAAAATCGATTGGATCTCATGATACAAGTGGATCTCATTTGTTAAGAACCAGCTAGATAAGGGCATAGCTTGATGACACGACACAAGAGAGACAAGACATGAGACTGACACAACCTAAAGACCTAGGGGCTTGGGGGCCGATCAAAGATTAGCCTGGCCTACGTGAAAACGCAAAGCCCTCGTAGTTCGATGAAAGGTGGATGACTGACCAAGATGGAGATCTTGATGGATGGTAAAAATAGGATGGACAAAAGGAGAAGGACCGATGATAGATGATAGAAGAGAAAAGTGGACAATGAAGATTGATGATGGAACCCCGGGGGCAGATCAAACGATCGACCTTGCCTACGTGAAGGCGCAGGGGCAACGTAGTTCGACAAGACCAAAGGCAAACAATGGATAAAGGATGATAAGATGATAGGATAAGTGGATAATAAGATGGGACCGATACAACAAGATAGAATAGATTTGTTGGATTGGATAGGATGATGATGATCACATAAAGCTCATGGATGCGATAGTGATCAAAGCATTAAAAT
The DNA here is from genome assembly GCA_007258455.2 of Sequoia sempervirens. NCBI lineage: Eukaryota > Viridiplantae > Streptophyta > Pinopsida > Cupressales > Cupressaceae > Sequoia > Sequoia sempervirens. Next base: position 4,662 of record VDFB02356474.1, on the reverse strand, counting down.
GACTTGGGATGATGATATGATAGATAGATGAGTGATGAAAAGTGATAGGGGATTGGAAAGATGGGCAAGAGAAGCAAGGGTGATGACGATGAGATAAATGGCATTGGGTTGCATGGGGGGAGGCCTATAGCCAGATACCAATGACAAGGGATTGTGATATGGGATGAGGATAAAGATAAAAGAATGGATGGAGATATAGGGATGGGGGATGGGAGGGAAGGGATGCTAGGATAGATGGATACGAAGATACGGATGGGGAGATGGAAGGGATTTTGTGATAGATGGATAGGGATAGAAGGATTGGGAGATGGAAGGGATGTTGTGATAGAGGGATAGGGACAAAAGGTTTGGGAGATGAAAGGGATGCTAGGATAGATGGATATGAAGATAAGGATGGGGAGATGGAAGGGATGCTATGATAGATGGATAGGGAGATGAAGGGATGTTATGATAGATGATTTCTCCAAGGACTATGTCACAAAGGAAGCAGATGCCCCCACTCTAGATATGTCATATATGAGGAGGCATGAGGGATAAAAGACAAGTGGATGGGAAGATAAAGGAGATAACTAGATGAGGATAGGATGGGTGACTAAGGAATATGATAGAGCATGGATGAAGGGAATGAATACCAATAGGTGTCTAAAGCATGCATAGATAGGTGCCCCTATTTTGATCAAGATCACAAGAAGGATGGAGGGATGGGAGATAAATGGGATATGATGGTAGGATGCGGAAGATAGGTGGGATGGAGGGGATTCATGAAGAGGACGGATAACAGGAAGACGGGTGCGTAGCTGGAAGGAATGCATATCAGGAAGTTGCCCCCAAGTGCAGATGGGAATGTACGCATGACACCTGTTTGCCAGGTTTTCATCATGGTAGTTATCGAAGGTGCTTGTTTGCCAAGTTTTCACCATTGGATGGATTATTTCTCTTTACTATTTTATTTTTTGATTTTTGATTTTTTTATTTTTTGATTTTTTTTTGTGGATTTTTTGACTTTTTTGGATTTTTATGGATTTTTTGACTTTTTTTAGATTTGTGTGGATAGCAAGGGGATGAAAATGGGTAAGGATAGGGATGTTGATAAGGGGATTTAGAAGACAAGCGATAAGGATATGGATGAAGGACTCAAGCATCAAGTTCTGTACTAGGTAGTAAGAGCCCATGTTCGAACTGACTATTGGATGTTGGTACAACCTTATAAGGATAAATGGATTATGCAAGAGGATGAATTAGGGGGATTTCAGAGGGGAGATACATGGGACAATGGATGGGATGCTGCAAAGGGTATGGATGGAATGATGGGGTGGATATGTGATGAGGAGATGTGGTTCAGACCAACATTGGCACATGTGGTGGTGGATGTGAAAAAGATAATAGGATTAAGGGATGGAGAATATGGGATAATGGAGGAGATGGAATGGTGAATTTCGGAACATAAGGACCCAAAAAAGACTTAGAAGATGAAAGGGGTGTATGATTAGTTTTTAGATTAGCGACTTTGGATGTTCTTATGTAGGCTTCATTTGTTTTCTTTGGGATCCACATGGTTTTGATGTTTGCTTTGGTGGGCCTTTACGGCCTACAGATTTGATTTGGGACTTTGATTTGATTTTTCTTTGCTTTAATTGCCCTTTAGAGGGACAGTGGCTTTTAATCCATGTATGTTTGGATTTATGCATTTTTTCTTTAACAACCAAAGTGCTTTTAGTAGCAATGGGATGGGTGTGAGGAGATGGATGATGTGGAGTGATGGAGGTAGGAGTATGGGGATTATGTATAGATGGAGGATGTTTAGGTATGTGCCTTTGTTGATCCTGACTATGGGGTATGTGAGAGGGATGTTTATGATGGATGAGATGGATAGGTGATGAATGGATGAAGGGATGGATAGGATGAGATGGAGGAGGTGATTTGGGGATACAGGGGCCCAAAATAGACGTAGGACCTGGAGGAAACAAGGGCATGGTAGATGGAAGGATGTAAGGACCCAAAATGGATGGAGCAGATGAAGGAGGAAGATGAACGGTTGTTTTGAGGTGATACGATAGAGGAGGAGGGATGGCCACATATGATCTAGTGGGGCGATGGGAAGAGCCGACATTTCTTTTGGAAAAGGCTCGTTGAGGATGTCTAGAGGTTGTACCAACATTTTTGGATTGTGAGTCGTGAGTAGTACATCCAAGACCTTGCAGATACAAATGTTCTTTAGCTTGGATGGGCTCTATAATACCTTGCTCATGAAGGCCTAAACCTTTTCCTTGATAGTTCATTATCTTGAGCATTCAATCTAGGACAAGATTTTTGTTATTCTGGAAGAATGATGCGAGTTCATTATTAGGTGGAAGAGAAGGGTTGGTGTATATGCTTCATTTTTCTTCTGCAAGGAGACCACCATGGAGGAATGTGAGAGGACCAAGGGGATATGCAAGTGGTGTGGGGATAGCATTTTTAGGCGATGATGGGAGATCATGAGAAGGAGATGATGGGATAGCAACATCAGGAGAGGGAGTAGGGTCCATGATAAGATCTGGATTTGTGGTAGTAGGCTCATGCAATGGAGATGGAGATGGAGCAGTGGAAGCTTGAATGACAAGGGGATCATGGGATGGAATGGATGGGGGACTGTGATCTTGAGGTGGACTAGATGGGACGGTAGGATCTTGATCTGGAGAAGGGGATATGTTGGCATGCTTTGGATTAGACTCTTGGCGTGACTCATCGTGTGTGGGAGGCATGATAATGGAGTCTTGTTGGGACTCTTCAAGTGGGGAAGATGGAGGGATGACAAATTCAAGGAGAGGTTCTCATTGGAATGGCTTTGGTGCTACTAGGAGGGAGGAGTGGATTGGATTTGGGTGGATCTAGGGAGTAGAGGGAGTGGATTGAACTTGGGTACTTAATGGATTCAAGTGGGTTCTGGAGTAGGAGGCAGTGGGGGTTCAATGATTTAGTGGGTCTCAATGGCTCTAAATGGTTTGGAGCAAAGACTTAGGTGGTAAATCGCCAATAATAGGTGTGGTATGGAGAAGGGTCTCATCACTAGTGACCGTGGATGATGGATCTAGATGGGTATGGTCTCCATGACTTCAAGATGTGGAGTTGGGGATGGCTTCTTTGTAATGAAAGAGTCCTGAGTAAACTCAAAATGAGAGACCGGGCATATGGTTGGCTTGCATAGGTGGTAGAAATGGATGAGGGATTATGGATTGGGTGGACTAGGGTTAGATGGAGGAATGGGATTGGAATGTAGGGACCATGAGTGGATGGGGATTAGGATTGGATGGAGTGATCAGGAGTAGATGGATGAATGGGATTGGATGGAGGACTAGGAGTAGATGGAGTGACTAGGATTGGATGGAGGGTTAAGGTAAGGATATTGGAGTGGTGGAATTAAGATAGGGGACATGGATTGTGGATTAGGACAAGAGGATATAGGTGTGTAGTGGGACAAGAGGATGTGGGATGGATTTCATAATAAGGGTATTGGGATGGTGGATTAGGATGAGGATATGTGGATGTAGGATTAAGGTAAAAGGGTGTGGATGTAGGATTAGTATGGGAAGATTGGGAAAGATGATTACGATAGGGGGACATGGATGGGGAATTGTAATAGGAGTATTGGGACAGAAAATTAGGATAAGAGGATGTAGATGTTGTATAAGAGGATGATGTAGATGAAGGACATGAAAAATATGGGGATGAAGAAGATACTAGATATCCATTGTCAAAGGTGGCATAAGGAGCATGATTAGGCATGGATGAAGACATAACAGGATAGCTCATAGGAGTAATTAGATTTTGGAAAGTGGGTGGAGAAAGCTTACTAGAGATGATAGTGTCAAGGGGATGTATGTCGTATACCTCTTGATCAACAAGACTTTCATTATCAGTGTCGACGTAATTAGGGTTTCCCTTGACCAATATTGATGGAGGATGAGGATTCATGATGGTGACAGGTTAAAGAGGATGGATAAAAGATTTTGGATGGGAACAAATTAAAGCTCAAATCAGGATTTTGGTCAAGCTCAGATCAGGATTGGGCAAAAGCTCAGATTAGGATGATTGGATGGGATTGCTTTTGATTTTGATGGGATCGGATTTGGATTTGGCAAGGTTGGGTTTTGATTGAATTGGATTGGATTATTAAGATCAGTAGGATAGCATTGGTTGAACGGATGTGATTTGATTGATTGGACAATTTGATCAAATGATTGGTTTTGATATATTTGGATTATTGGATGGGTATGATTGGATGATGAAAGATGTGAGAGAGACCTTACGTTTGATCAAAGGAAGTTACCATTAGTGGCCTAGAGCTTTGATTGATTAAGAGGATGATTATGGCATCAAATCCACCTTAAGATAGGAATGGATTGATTGGGCCGAGGATGATAACCTATGACACCGAATTTACCTCGAGATGGAAGCGAATTGATTGGGGTCGAAATTAAAGACTAATAATCAAATTCAAGTGCTACGGTCAATCTGGGTAACCACTTTGTAATACAAGTTTAAGGCGGTTTGGTTACGAGTGGTGTTTGGTGATGTAAACAGTAAAATTATGATGTTTGCTAGGTGATGGTATGGACTTTTGAATGGATTAGGAAGAAATTAAAATGAATAGGTGGATTGAAGATAATTGTGGAGAATGCA